>VZQC01015009.1:3361809-3428164 GCA_009823505.1 Rhizomys pruinosus | reverse complement strand
AGGTCCTTTTTGAGTTTTTCATTCTCTCTCTTTACTTCTCTGAATTCTTCTTTATGTTCTTTAATTTCTCTGCATAGGTCTGCAATTATTCCTCTAAGGTCTGTTTCTGGGGTCACCTCCAGGGGGATCCGATTGTAGCTGTCTCCTACCGGGTTGGTAGAGCTTGGTGCGGAATTATCCTGTACCTTTCCCATGTTGTCTCTTCGTCGTCTCCCTGGCATGTGGGTTTCCCTTTTGTGATTCAAATCTCAAATGCCTTTTCAGTTTGTTGAAGGCTGAAAGCTTGTTTTATTTTGCTTGCCTCCTTCCAATGCCCTCCCCCCCCCTTCCTTCCCTCCTCGTTGTTTATGGAGGGCTGACTTGTCTAGTTTTCAGGCTTTCACTTTTGTTTATATATTGGATACTGAAAGTCTCTTCCTTTCCTGTTTTGAATGTTCTCTTAATCCACTGGATACTCTCTCCTCAATTCCAGTTTTGGCGGGAGAGGGGGTCCTAACTTAGCCCGTGCCCCGGTACAACTCAGCAAATCAATTGTCCTGCACCCAGGGTCAATGCCCTGAGTTTACCTTCCTGGAGTGGTGGCGGGCTGGTCCTGAGCCCTGTCCTGCTCAGGACCACAATATGGCGTCTGGGCCTGACTCCAAAGCCAGGATCCCCTCCCACTCGTGACTACGGGGTGGGGGCGGGGCCACCCAGCCGGGCAGCCATGCTTTGGCAGGATTTAGGAGTCAGGTCTAGGTCCGCCAGTCACTGGGCCCCCTTTGCCACAACTCAGCAAATCAATTGTCCTGCACCCATGGGTCAATGCCTTGAGTTTACCTTCCTGGAGCGGTGGTGGGCTGGTCCTGAGCCCTGCCCTGCTCAGGACCACAATATGGCGTCTGCCCAAACACTTTTTAAGATGTTTCTCATCCATCTTTATTTCCTCTTTTGAGAACTCTCTGTTCAGACCCTTAGCCCATCTTTTAGTTAGTCACTTTTTTTTTCTTGATTCTTTGTTTTCTGAGTAGCTTATATATTCTGGATGTTAAACCTTGGTCATATGTGACACCAGTAAAGATTTTCTCTCACTCTGTGGATTTTCTCCTCATTCCCTTGTTTCTTTTGCTGTACAGAAACTTTCTAACTTAGCAGAGTGTAGGTTTTTGAAGTATGCTCATATGATTGTCTGGATCTTTTCTTTATCCATTGTGATGTTTCCCTTTTCATCCTGAATACTATTGATTTGGAGTTGCTCTTTCTTTCTTTTGGTTAACTGGGCTAGAAGTCTGTCTATCTTGTTTATCTTTTCAAAGAACCAGCTTTTGGGTTCATTGATTTTTTTTTTTGTATTGTTTTCTTTGTTTCTATTTCATTGATTCTGCTCTGATTTTTGTTATTTCTTCCTGTCTGTTGGGTTTAGGGTGCATTTGTTGTTGTCTCTCAAAGCATTTTTAGCTGCAGTGTTAAAGCTTTTATTTGTTCCCTTTCTGTTTTTTTAATTTTATTTATTTATGTGTTGTATGAATGTACTGTCTGCATGTAGGTTTGTGCACCCATGTCATGCAATGCCGCGGAGGTCAGAAGAGGGCGTCAAATTCCCCTGGAACTGGAGTTCTCCTGGAATTGGAGTTTCAGACGGTTCTCAGCCGCCATGTGAGTGCTGGGGATCGAACCCGGGTCCTGTAAGAGTGGTCGGCGCTCTTAACCACTAGGCCATCTCTCCAGCCCTCTGTTTGTTTGTTTATTAATGTGGGCACGTAAGGCTATAAATTTCCCTCTTAAGACTGCTTTTAAAAGTATCCCACAGATTTTGTTGTATTGTATTGTCTTTTTCATTTAGTTCCATGAATACTTTTATTTTGTTCTTTATTATTCTTTCCCTGATCAGTTCATTATTCAGGATTGTGTTGTTTAGTCTCCACATGTTCTTGTAGCTAGTCTGGCTTATTCTGGTATTAATATTGAGCTTTATTGCACTGTGGTCTGATAGAATGCATGAAATAATTTCAATACTTTTGTATTTGTTGGGATTTCTTTTGTGTTCCAGTGTGTGGTCAGTTTTGGAGAATATTCCATGGGGTGCTGAGTAGAAAGTACATTCTCTGGTGTTTGGGTAGAATATTCTGTAGACGTCTGTGAGGTCCATTTGTTGTATTTTATTGTTCAATTCCAATGTCTCTCTGTTTATTTTTCTGTCCGGTTGATCTATCCACTAGGCTTAGTGGGGTATTGAAGTCCCCCACTATTAGTGTGTTGGGATTAATCTGTGTCTTGAGGTCCTACAGAATTCTGTTTATAAAGTTCAGTGCACTGGAGTTTGGTGCATCAACATTTAGGATAGTGAAGTCTTCCTGGTTAAATGTTCCTTTGATAAGGATGTAATGGCCCTCTTTGTCTCTTTTGATTAACTTTACTCTGAGGTTTATTTTGTCTGATATTGGAATAGCAGCTCCTCTGTACAGAAACTTTCTAGTTTAATCAGGTCCTACTTATTGATTGTTGATCTTAATTCCTGTGCAACTGCTATCCAATTTAGAAAGTCCTTTCCTACACCTATACCTTATAGGTTACTGCTGATGTTTTCTTCTAATGGTTTCAGAGTTTCTGGTCTCACATTGAGGTATTTGATCCATTTGGAGTTAACTTTTGTGAAAGGGGAAGAGTCTAATTTCATTCTTCTACAAGTAGAGATCTAGTTTTGCCACCACCATTTCCTGAAAATGTTGTTTTTCCTCCATTAAACCTTCTTGGCCCCTTGGTAAAATATCAGGTGGATGAAACTGCATGTACTCATGTTTGGGTCTTCAATTATGTTCATTGATCTATGGGTCTATTTTTTGCCAGTATCATGCTGTTTTTATGATTATAGCTCTGTAATATAGTTTGAAGTCTGGTATAGTAATCCCTTCTGCATTGCTCTGTGCTCATGGCTGCTTTGGCTGTCCTGGGTCTTTTGTGATTCCATATGAATTTTAGGATTTTTTTTCTCTAATCCTGTGAAGAATGTCATGGGGATTTTGATTGGGATTACATTGAATCTATATATTACTTTTGGTAGGATGGTCATTTTCACAATATTAATTCTTCCAATCCATGAGCATAGGAATTCCTTGCATCTTCTGGTGTTTTCCTCAATCTCTCTCTTTAAAGACTTAAAAATGTCATTGTAAAGATCTTTAATGTCTTTGGTGAGGTTTATTCTGAGATATTTGGGGAGGGGGGCTATTCTGAATGGAAGGTTTCCAGGTACTCTTTCTCCACTTGTTTGCTATTGGTATATAGAAAGACTAATGATTTTTGTAGATTAATTTTAAAACCTATCACTTTTCTTGAAAGTGTTATCATTTCTCAGAGTTTTCTGATGGAATTTTTGAGGTCTCTTAGGTATAATATTATTCCATATATAAAAAGGGATAATTTGATCTCTTCTTTTTTCAATTTGTACTCCTTTAATTTCCTTCTCTTGTCTTATTGCTTTAGCAAGAGTTTCAAGCACTATATTGAAAAGGAGTAAAAACAGTGGGCAGCCTTGCCAACTTCTTGATTTTAGGGGAAATGCTTCTAATTTTTCTCCATTTAGAATGATGTTGTCCAGGGGTTTGTTGTATATACCTTTAATTATGTTGAGGTATGTTACCTCCAGTCCAATTTCCTCTAAAACTTTTAATATAAAGGCATGGTGAATTTTATCAAAGGCCATTTCCACATCTATTGACATGACCATGTGATTTTTGTTTTTGAGTCCATTTATATGATTTATGGCATTTATTCACTTAATGTATACTGAACCATCATTGCATCTCTGGAATAAAGCAGATTTGATTATGGTGGATGACCTTTTTGATGTGTGCCTGTGTGAGGTTTGCGAGTATTTAAAGAGTATAGGTTTTTAAAGTATTCCCTTATAATGTTCTGGATCTTTTTGTTTTCTGTTGTGATATTTCCCCTTTCATCTCTAATTTTGTGGATTTGGAGTTGTTCTTTCTTTCTTTTGGTTTACTGGGCTAAGGATCTGTCTATATTGTTTAATTTTTCAAAGACCCAGCTCTTAGATATATTGATTGAATTAGGTGTTAAGTAAGCAGTTATATATAAATACATTTAATAAACTGACTTCAGAGCAAAGTACATACAATTCTTTTTTTATTTGTTTATTTTTAAGGGATTCTACAATATAATGACACAGTTGTTTGCAGATAACATTGATGTTACTCAGTTTGTCATACAATTAGATAACTGGTGCATTTTGCAAGTATCTATGTCCAAATTTTGAACAATCCAAGGTTCCCATAGTCCAGTTGGAGAAGCTTGTATGCACAGGCATGTTGATCAATTAGGAGTCCAGACTGTATTCCTGTAGTCTCATGATTCACTCCTATCTCTCCACAACCCTTACATTCTATCACGCCTCCTCTTCCGCAGTTTGTTCCCTGGGCTTTGGGAAAGGGGCACAAGTGGGTGAGAAGAAAACAGTCCACTTTCTTTGGAGTTGTCATTTTGGACTCTAGTCTGTTCAGGTTGTTTCCCTTCATGGGTTGACAGCTTTTCCAGTGGTACCTTTTTAGTCATACTAACAAAGCACAAGCAAATGGATGTACAGGCATTTAAGCAGTACTAATTATTATGTCAAGCTAAGATGTGAGCATAGACACAGATGCTAGGATGGTATGCTAATCTGCAAACTGTGGTTTCTCTATAAAGGGTGACATCTTATTGTGGCTTATAACATCTCCTAACCACTAGAGGACATAAGCTTGTGGCATCCACTGTGAGTTATTCCTCCAGGGAGAGAGCGAATAGCCAAATAGATTTGGGATATATATAGACACTTGGCTGCCACTGTTGCACAATATCTTCAGGCTGTTGAGGTGTAGCTGATACTGACGGAGGAGTCTTGCTTGTCTCAGGGAGACCAATATTTTGCTGTATTGCTTTAGTGGCCTTTGGTAACTCTCTCTGGCATTTCAGAGGCCAGTTGTACACTAGCAAGTGGCATCTCATAACACTTTTTCATGCTCACACCAGGTCTTTGACAACAGGGACTTACTGCCTTTCTCCTTGCATATATCCCACTTATAGGCAAAAGGCCTTTATAATTTGGGGGAGGGTTTGAATTCCCTAGCCAACATCTCCTAGGCAGAATAATTCATTGCTGATGTCAGAGCTTTCCTGTAGTAATATATTTTGCTCAATTACACAGCTTATAAACACTTTACTATTGAATTTGGCTCTAGATAGAGAATTATCCTTTCACAGTTCCTATGCCTATCAGTCAATTCTTAATTTCATTCATTTTAGCATAACAAACATAAAGTAAAGAGCTACTTTTTAAAAAGAGGGACCAATGGGACTGGAGAGATGGCTCAGCAGGTAAGTGCATTGGCAGCTCTTGCAGGGGACCCGGGTTCAGTTCCCAATACCCATCCCCACATGGTGGCTGACAACCATCCATAACTCTAGTTACAGGGACATTAGCAAATCTGATACAGAAACTTGGAGAGTGTTGGCATATTGGCACTCATTTTCTTGCTTGGTTTGAAGCTCTAAGACACACCACCAAGAGAACAACATAAGCTAAGTTGTTGGAAGATGGCACACAAGTTGTGGGGTGATGTCCTGAGGGCCTCAGCCATCACATGTAGGTACTGTCATCACATGTAGGTACTATCATTCAAGATCATGTGGTCATCACCAAAAGAGCTCAGAAAAAATTAGATAAATCGTCCATAACAAAACAATTATCCAATAGACTCACAGAACGTAAGCCAAATCACAAGGATTAAAATAAAGGGTGGCCCACTGAACTGCTCATCTACCTATCCCCAATTTAACAGCTTAATGCAACAACCACATCTCTATGTCATCTACAGGAGTCTAAGGACAACTTACCACAAATGTCTTAGGCTCATAAGGCTGAGGTCAAGGGGGCTGAAATTTCAATCCTCTCAATACTCTTGGCAGACCTCGGGTCCCCACCGGCTGTCAGGTGGAGGTATCATTTCCTTGACACAAAGGTCTCTCCACAAAGCTGTTTACCAAATAGCAGGCTGCTTTGTGGAGGGGGGTGCGGGGAATCTAAAAAAGCAGCTGATTTCCCTGAGTCAGAAGCTGCAGTTTGCTATTACCAAATCTTGTAAGTGACATCTCATGTCTACCAAATCTGCTTATTAGAAGTAGGTCACTAAATCCAGCCCCTAATCAAGGCAAGGGAACCTGGCACAACAACAGGAGGCCGGGATCAGTGGAGTCATCCTTGGGGCTGCTCCCCTGCATGCTGTTAGAAAAACACTGACTTTTCTCTAGACGAGGTGACCATTTGGCACACTGTAGTTCCAAGGTTTGTCACATGCAGGCCAACAACCAGATGATCCGGAAAACTCACAGAAGAAGAATGCGGTAAGAAATAGTCTGAGAAATGCAAATTAAAACCACTCTCAGATATCATCTCACTCCCACTCCGATACGACTAGCTAAGATTAAGAAAACAAAAGACGGCAGATGCCGGAGAGGTTGTGGGGAAAGAGGAACACTCATCCACTGCTGGTGGGAATGTAAACGTGTACAGCCACTATGGAAAGCAGTGTGGAGAACCTTAAAAGTCTTGGAATGAGCCTACCACCTGACCCAATTATACCACTCCTGGGTATATACCCCAAAGACTCATCCTACTGCAAAGATACATGCACATCCATGTTTATTGCAGCTCTCTGCACTATAGCAAAGAGCTGGAACCAACCCAAATGCCCCTCAACAGATCAGTGGATGACAAAAATGTGGTACCTCTACACAATGGAGTACTATTCAGCAGTACAGAAAGATGACATCATGAACTTTGCAGGTAAGTGGATGGAGTTTGAAGCCATTATGCTAAGTGAAGTAACACAGTCCCAGAAAGACAAATGGAGAATAGTTTCCCTCATTTGTGGATGGTAACACCAAATCCCCCCAGATGAAAGGCAAGCTGAACAACATTATTGTTACATTTCTGTTTATCTGAAAGCAACTATGTTGTTATAATGTAAATCTCTTAAGGGGCTCTAGAATCCACCCACCACTTATTTTCAGACTCTGTAATTACTGTATATGGGTGGAGAGTATGTATCCATATTTTAGAGTAATATAAAATTAATGGAGGAAAATGTGAATTCCTAAGCATAAAAAAAGACTGAGAGAAGCCGGGTGTGGTAGCACACGCCTCTAATCCTAGCACTTGGGAGGCAGAGGCAGATGGATCTTTGAGTTCAAGGCCAGCTTGGTCTACAGAACCAATTCCAGGACAGCTGGGGTTACAAGGAGACCCTGTCTCGAAAAGACCAAAAAAAAACAAAAAAACAAAAAAAGACAGAGAAAGATGCAGGACAGTTATGGCAGAATGCATGATCTGGGGTGGGGTGGGAGGGAAGGGAAAAGGGAATATGTCTAAACTGAATTGAAAAATGATGTCCGAAATACACAAAACATCAATAAAAGCACAAAAAAAGATTACTGCAAAAAGAAATAGTCTGAGAAGTAGGATTTAATCAAACCAGTCATATCTAGCTTTAAGACATAACAGAATATACAAGTAACTAGTATTGGAGACAATCAAGAAGAGCTGGTAATTTTTTTGAGATTTGTGTATGAGTATTTTGCCTGGGGATATGTATGGATGCTTCATGCAGTGCATGCTTGGCAACCTCAGAGGGTCTCAGATCCTCTAGAACTAGAGTTCCAAATGGTTGTGAGTTTCTATGTGGGTGCTGGGAACAGAACCCAGGTCCTCTGCAAGAGCAGCCGGTGCTCTTAACCACTGAGCCACTCTCCAGCCCCAAAGCCTAGTCTTAAATGTTGCAGTAGAGAATTCCAAGTGTATATTCAAAGAGCATAGGTAGCTTTTGCAATTGTTTAAATGCTGCAGTGACAAACTTAGATCCATGGCGGAGGGGCATCAATCTGGAAGAATGCGTAGAAGGAATAGTAGAGGGGAGAGAGCAGGTGGAAGGAACACCAGAGGCTCAAGGCGTGAGCTCGTACTGCTGTTCCGCCTCTTGCCAGATATGCAACTTTAGAAGCGACTAGCAGCTGTGCCCCATTCTCTATCTCCAAAAGAAGGCGAAGCTAAGATGAACATTCTCCAAGGTCCTTTGTAGAACATAAAAAAAAATTAGAACTGTTTAAGTCTCCCAAGTTCTGTGAAATAAAATTTAGAGTATTTAAGGGCTTGGGCCATTGAAAGAGCAAGCACAAGTGTTAGTCAAGGGCGAGCCTCCTCTGCTTATTTCCACCATCTCCCAGTGCAGAAATTCTAGACAAAGGCCTCAGTCTCTACTTCAATATTGTTCATGGTAGCTAACTCTTTTGAAAGATACGAGTTCATCCATTCCAGGGCATCTTTAATGCTGTTTCATTTACTTTTATCTTAAGGCAAAGGTTTCTCATTTTATCAAATCTGCATTCTCTGTAATTATACAGAGTAAGTCCATTTTTCTTTTAGATAACCATTAACTGTACCCTTGATGACAAATATTCTAAAGTACCAGAAGACAGGATGTTTTTGTGCCCATCACCACCTTAAACACCAAGGGCACTTATGTGAATCTTCAAATATGTCCAAGATAGCTTTGGGCCCTCTTTGTGGTCTACCCTTCTCCTGGTTATTGAAATTGGAACACAGCTCAGATGCTATCCCTGAAGATCAGGGTAATTCTCCATTGTGCAAGTTCCAGAGAGGAGGCTCATGGAATGTTTCAGAAAGGAGCTATGGATTAACAAACTGGCTGGGACCCAAATCCCTTATTGCCACTTGTAGAGGTTGCACTTGCCGTTGAAATGGAACCTCTGGATCGGTTGTGGCAGGAAAGGCTTTTAATTCCCATAGACTCTTGAACTCTGTCGATTGTGGATAATGAGCATTTCTCAACAACCCCCCCCCCCCCCCGTGCAATAGGTAGTTATGTTCAGGCTTCTCAGCACTTAGTTCCAAAAATATTTGTCACCTCCACTAATAAGCTTTCATTCAGTTCACAAGTGTTTAATAGCAGGAGTTCAGGATCCCTTCTCTGCAATGCAAACTTACTATGTTTTATGGTTCAGACCTTAAATATTGCCCCAAAGCTCCTGCATAGGAGGCTTGGCTTCCAGTGCATCAGAATTCAAAGTTGGGGCCTCTGGAAGCCAGTGGGTCATTGATAGACTAATGCATCGATGGATTCATAGTTTAATGGACTATTTGGAGAAACAAAAACTGCAGGAAGTGGAGTCCACTTAGAAGTTGAAGGTCACTGGGACTTGGTTGAAAAGTGTATTTGTGTACAGCCACTATGGAAAGCAGTGTGGAGAACCCTTGGAAGACTTGGAAACTACCTATTTCTCAGGGGGTTGTTGAGAAATGTTCATCATCCACAATTGACAGAGTTCAAGAGTCTATGGGAATTAACAGCCTCTCCTGCTACAACCAATCCAGAGATTCCATTTCAATGGCAAGTGCAACCTCTACAAGTGGCAATAAGGGATTTGGGCCCCAGTCAATTTTGCCACCCGACCCAGCCATACCACTCCTGGGCATGTACCCTCAAGAGTCACGCCACCACAGAGATACATGCACGGTCATGTTTATTGCAGCTCTCTTCACAATAGCAAGGAGCTGGAACCAATGCAAGTGCCCCTCAACTGATGAGTGGATAGAGTTCATCTACACAATGGAGTTCTATGCAGCAGTAAGGAAAGATGCCATCCTGAGCTTTGCAGGAAAATGGATGGAACTGGAAGATATTATGTTAAGTGAAGTAACACAGTCCCAGGAAAACAAAGAACGAAAGGTTTCCTTCATCTGTAGATGCTAGCACCAATGACCTAGTTGTAAACATTTCTTGTTGGGAGTGATGCATATTGGAAAAAACACCACCAACAACCACAACAGAAAAGACTGCATTAAAGAACTGACTGAAAGGGTGAATCTGGTGGGGTGGGGAGGTTGGGAGGGGAACAGGTCTAGATTCGATTTGTAACATGATCTTGCACAAAAATGTCTATGTAAAACAATAAATTTTTAAAATTCAAATAAAAAAAGAAAAGTGTATTTGTACTCAGTTGCTTCTCTCTTACTGCTTCTTGGATAACAAGAGATAAGCAGCTTTGCTCTGCCATGGGCCTGATGCTTTATGCCATCATGGACCTGATGTTCTAACCCACCATGGGCCTGATGCTTTATGCCATCATGGACCTGATGTTCTATCCCACCATGGGCCTGATGCTTTATCCCACCATAGGTCTGATATTCTATCCCACCATGGGCCTGATGCTTTATGCCATCATGGACCTGATGTTCTAACCCACCATGGGCCTGATGTTCTATCCCACCATGGACCCGATGCTCTATCCCACCATGGACCTGATGCTTTATCCCACCATAGGTCTGATATTCTATCCCACCATGGGCCTGATGCTTTATGCCATCATGGACCTGATGCTCTATCCCACCATGGACCTGATGCTCTATCCCACCATGGACCTGATGTTCTATCCCACCATGGGCCTGATCTTCTATCCCACCATGGGCCTGATATTCTATCCCACCATGGACCTGATGCTCTATCCCACCATGGACCTGATGCTCTAACCCACCATCAGCCTGATGTTCTATCCCACCTGGGCCTGATGCTCTATCCCACCATGCGCCTGTTGCTCTATCCCACCATGGGCCTGATGCTCTATCCCACCATGCGCCTGTTGCTCTATCCCACCATGGACCTGATGCTCTATCCCACCATGGACCTGATGTTCTATCCCACCTTGGGCCCGATGCCCTATCCCACCATGGACCCAATGCTCTAACCCACCATGGGCCTGATGTTCTATCCCACCATGGACCTGATTCTCTAATCCACCAAGGATCTGATGTTCTATCCCGCCATGGGCCTGATGTTCTATCCCACCATGGGCCTGATGCTCTATCCCACCATGGACCTGATGTTCTATCCCACCATGGGCCTGATGTTCTATCCCACCATGGGCCTGATGTTCTATCCCACCATGGACCTGATGCTCTATCCCACCATGGACCTGATGTTCTATCCCACCATGGGCCCGATGCCCTATCCCACCATGGACCCAATGCTCTAACCCACCATGGGCCTGATGTTCTATCCCACCATGGGCCCAATGCTCTATCCCACCATGGGCCTGATGTTCTATCCTACCAGGGGCCTGATGTTCTATCCCACCATGGGCCTGATGTTCTGTCCCACCATGGGCCTGATGCTCTATCCCACCATGGGCCCAGAAACTGTGGAGACAAGTGATGATGTCTATAACTTTTGAAAATAAATCATGGGTGCTGGAGAGATGGCTTAGCGGTTAAGAGCACTGACTGCTCTTGCAGAGGACCCGGGTTTGATCCCCAGCACCCACATGGTGGCTGAAAACCATCTTTAACTCAAGTTGCAGGGGAATCCAACGCCCTCTTCTGACCTCCGCGGCATTGCACGACAGGGGTGCACTAACCTACATGCAGACAGTACATTCATACACATAGAAATAAATAAAATAAAAAGAAAAAAGAAAATAAATCTTTCCTTTTTTTATAGTTGTTTTCCTTAGTTATATGTCACATACCAAGTACAAATACACTGTGTCTCAGGCAACAGGCTCCTGGGTCTAGTGTGCCTGTCTGAACCTTAGGGAGTTCTGAGTGAGTCAAAATGTCCAAATCTCTTCTTTCTTATCCTTGGGTTATATATTTCCTCAGTAAATCATATACCTTATGTTTCTGAGGTTGTGGGACACAGTTTTGTGCACCTTACAGCACAGTTGTAGTATACGCACATGGAGAGAGAGAGAGAGAGAGAGAGAGAGAGAGAGAGAGAGAGAGAGAGAGAGAGAAGAGAGATTGATTCCCTGTTCTCTGTTTCTTTCCTGAGGGAGTAGGTCCTGCCTTCAGCCTTATACGTACTTTCTCTTCCCCTCCAAACGATGATTGACTTTTTCTCTTGCCTGACCACCTGTCTTTTACTCAAGGGGCTCTGATGCAATGGATGCAGTGTTAGCTCCAGAAGTCCCTGAAAGTGCCTGAAAGCTGAAGATTAGATCTGGAGTGGGGCTGGGATCCTCCCAGGACTCCAGGAAATCTCTGGATGGCAGCAGGGCAGGACATGTTTATACAGAGCTCTCATCTCTGGTAGTTATTTTGCAAAGGTGAGACTTATCTAGCTCCCACATATTGTTACTTGAACCCATCTCTTGCCATTAGTCCTCTCCCTGTCAGTGTGCTGTGACTCTTCCTCCAACCACCATCGAGGAGGTGGAGGAGGAGAAAGAGAAGGAGGAGGAGGAGGAGGAGGAGGAGGAGGAGGAGGAGGAGGAGGAAGAGGAGGAGGAAGAGGAAGAGGAGGAGGAAGAGGAGGAGAAGGAGGAAGAGGAAGAGGAGGAGGAGGAGGAAGCCATCTTTGTTGTTGGCAGAATTCCAGGATGGCACCTCACTGAGAAGGAAGCAGAGACCTTGGTGTTATGGAGCTAGCCTATGAGTACCAGCCAAAGAAGTGGAAGTCCAAGGGAACAGTCCTGTTCTTTATTCTATGCTAAGAAACCATTGAACAGGCCAATAAATAGAGCAGGGTGTTTCTCAGCTCTAAAGATCCATTTTCCTAAAAAAAAAAAAAAACAAGGACCCATTTTCCTTAGAGTGGTTTGGGTACCCTCCTTCGAAAGGCCTGGGACTAGAAATGTTTCTGATTTTGCCTATTTTTGGATTCTGTCATATTTGTATATACATAATGAAATATCTTAAGGATAGGACCTAATGAAACATGAAATTTAAATGCAGGTTTCATATCTACCTTCACACATTGGCTGGAGATAATGTTATGCATTTTAAATAACTTTGTGTGTGAGACTTTGTTTTCCACAGACAACTTCATGTCATGGCTCACAAAGGTCTAGATTGCAGAGCACTTTTAGGTTCTGTGTTTGTCAACTTGTAAAGGAAGCTCTGTTTCCTGTGTATGGGACTCTAGCAACCTACCCTGTGGTCTTGGTCCTTCATGATAATAGGAGCTGGTTAGTGTCTGTTCGCATCTAATCTATGTCAGACACAGTTCCCCTTGCTTTATAAAATTTAAACCTGTTACTCTGTAGGACAGGACCAAAGACTCTGCTGAGCCACATTTGGTAAATGAGGATCTGCTGCATGGAGTTCCTACCAGCTCTGGTTACACAGTGAATAGGTGTGGTGGAGTCAGTGTTTGGACCTAAGGGAGCAGCTCCAAAGCCCAGGCTAGCCCATACATCCTTCCTCTCCAGATACTGCTGTCTTTGGGGGATGGCCCCAATTCACTTTTCCTTGTCCATCTCTTTACTGGCCTGCTATAAAACTGGAGTATTTGTTCTTTTCTGAGAAAAATCTTTTTTTCCAGCCTCTGTGTCTCATGATATATCTGCCTAAAATATCCACATCCATTGTCCCATCTCTGCTGGTCTGTCTTCTAAATTTGGGCACAAACCTGTCACCAAAACAAAAGAAATTGTTTGTTCCCTTTGGGTGCTGCGCTGTAAAACATGTGATGTAATCCTCAGTCTAACTTTTTAATATAGGGTGGCAGATAGATTTGCACATTTTCCAGCTGAGAACCAGCTGTGGGACGAGGTTGCTGCTCAGCTAGGGGAATGCTGAGCTACTCTGACTGATGCATCGAGCACAGGGGAGCCCCAGGCATGAGCAGTGTCCTCTCCAGAACGCATCCACCTGACACTCCCCACATCCTTCATGACACTTACACCGTACTTTGCTTCATAGGTATTTGTGTAATATCCCTGTAATAAGCTCTTGATAGCAGGAGTTGTGTCTGGCTCCTTTCTTCTCCTAAGCTAAATGATGAAGATTTGTATAGTTAGATGATGCTGAATGGGGGTTCGGGAAGGCAGGCTTTGTGAAGGGGACAGGTTCACTCTTGCCAACTGACACTTCTTCCAAGTTCTTGAAAAATGAGCTGTGAGTTTCCCTGACTTGCTAAGCCCTTTGGGAAGGAAGAAGTGAACTGAAATAAGCAGATACATGCTGTTGATCCACCAGGAGAGGAAGCTCCGGCTTCTAGACGTGACAAGCCCCTCAAATATGTTGGGTGAACTCCAACAGCATGCATTAGCACAGTTTGCTACTGCGTGAGCGTGTGCAAACAGGCTTGGGTGCAAAGAGACAGCCTTACTCAAAGGGGCCAGCTTGCATTAAAACACCCAAACCCAACTTAACTTGAATCCGACCTTTTACCTGCAAAAGAAAGCAATTTGCTTACTAACTTTCTCTTAACGTATGCTATGTTTTCTTTAAATGTATGCTGTGTTAATTAGCCTGGTTTATGCTGTGCCAACTGAAAAGTAATTAGAAAAAGAACAGGTGGGACAGGGCGGGGCCTGCTTATCAGCCCAGCACTCCAGGGACAGAAGCTGAAGGAACTGTGGGCTATGTAGCGAGTTCAAGACCAGTTGTGTGATAAATTTGAAGAGAGCAGACACTGAGCACACAGAGACCAAGAGAGCATCGTTGCACAGGTTTTCTAGGGATAGATAGGGCAAGAACAAACTTGAAAAGTACTTAGGAGGTGCCACAAGCCATTTGGTAGTTGTGTGGAAGAGCCTTGGTGAGGAATTGGCATCCTCCGTCTGCACCCATGTATACCAGGTGGATAGCCATAGAACCCAGGCAGAGAAGGCTGTGGGGGAGAGGAGGCAGAAACTAGAAGTTGAAGGCTGATGGTTCCAGTTGCTGGCTACCTGCTACTAACGATAGTATCTGAGGACTTGGAAGATGGTGGAGGTTTTGTGGTAACTGAGAATAGAGGTTAAAGGAAGAGCCCCATAAACCCCAACCCATAAAGCAACTCCTGTTCTGCAAACAAGCCCATACGTGACCCCCATAAACACCAACCATAAAGTGGTTGCAAACAAGTCTTTCCAAGACCCTTATTGTGGTAAAACGTGGGCCCTGAATTCCCTACCCGATTCCCAAGACTCTGTTTACAGGCACAAATCTACTCAAGCCTCCCTGTTGTTCAGCCAATGTGACCACTGCAGACTCCCAGTGGTCGGTAGTCACCCCTCATTGACTAACAAAATCAATTTGGATTGCTGAGGCTGGTTGCTTTTTCTTTCCAACCTACGACTCTTTCAACTCCTAAATCCTAACAGAGGTGATGGCAGATGGTGAGATAAGAATGAAGGGCAGAGGGCACAGACTAGCAGGCTAGGATGGTCTCTTCCAGCATTGCTCAGCTGCCTCACTATTGGAGCAAGAGCAGAGGAAGGGACCAATGGATGCACCAAGCTTCAGAAAGCTGCGTGTCAGGGTGCTTATTTACTGTGTTCTGATGACCAACATTTTGACTGAGAAGCTACCCAGGCAAGAGAGATTAAGGTCAGGGGCCAAGTCACAAGAGGAGCTCATGGCTCAGTGAGCTTGCTTACATTATAAACAGTAGCTTTTGGATGCAAGGTTAAGTAAAAGTCATTAATCCAGATTTCTTGCATATTATAACAGTCCTTTCTACAGAAGGCAGTATTAGTTGAGATGTAATTCAGGCTATTACAAAGTAGAGAGAAAGGATTTCTTTGTTACTTCATGTTAATGTGCGACTGAATATTCCAAAAAGAAAAACAAAATCAAAGATGCTTCATTTTAAGAGGTAATATGACCATATAAGTAAAAACACATGCTCTGTACATGTTTAATTTTAATTATTAACTTGACACGATCTAAAGTCACCTGGGAAGAGTCTCAATGAGGGACCGTTTAGATCAAGTTGGTCTGTGGGCTTCTGGGGGCTGGTGTCTCACCTTAACTGAAGTGCAGGACTCAGCCCACTCTGTATGACGTCATTCCCTAGGCTTGGGGCCGTAGGACCAGGAACACATTCATCTTCTGTCTGCTCTTGACTGTGGAAGTGACTAGCTATTTTAAGTCCCTGCCTCCACAATGATGACCTGTAACCTGGAATTGTGAGATAAGATAAACTCTTTCTCCCCTAAATTACTTTTTATTAGGATATTTTATCAGAGCAACAGAAATGAAACTGAAAAACCTTGTTCAATCAATCCCTATGGTCATATCTCATATCTGCCACTTAGGAGTTGTGTGACCTTAGACAAATGACCTCCTTTTATGTACTTCATCTATAAACTGGAAAGAGCAATTTTGTTTAGTTATGTGATTGTAATAAAATTGATTTTTTATGGTGCAATTACCATCTTTTTAAATATTAAAATGAACTTGTTGATTTTGAAGACAAGTTCATGGATTGCTGGGATAAAAGTGCATTCTTTAGTGTTTTGCCAGAATGTTCTATAAATATGCTAGTTCCATTTGGTTTATGATGTCATTTGACTGCAGGGTTTCTCAATTTTTTGTCTGAATTACCTGTTGACTGGTGAGAGTGTAGTATTAAAGTCATCCATGATCATGCTGCTGGAGTAAATCTGTGATTTTAGATTTTAATAGATTTTCTTTCTTTCTTTCTTTCCTTTCTTTCTTTCTTTCTTTCTTTCTTTCTTTCTTTCTTTCTTTCTTTCTTTCTTTCTTTCTTTCTTTCTTTCTTTTTTGAGACAGAGTCTCCCTACAGCACCAGCTGGCCTGGAACTCACTCTATAGACCAGGCTGGCCTTGAACTCACAGAGATCCACCTGCTTCTGCCTCCCAAGTGCTAGGATTAAAGGTGTGTGCCACCACGACCGGCTTAAAGACTGTTCTTAGCTGCCATGTGGGTGCTGCGAATTGAACCCGGGTCTTCTGCAAGAGCAGTCAGTGCTCTTAACTGCTGAGCCATCTCTCCAGCCACTTAATAGATTTTTTTTTATGAAAGTAGGGACCTCTGTGTTTGGTGCATATATGTTTACAATTATAATATCCTCTGGGTAGATTTTTTTATTTTAATGAGTATGAACTGTCCTTCTTTACGTCTTCTGACTAGTTTTGATTTGAAGTCTATTTTTTCAGGTATTCAAATATCTACACCTGCTTGTTTCTTAGTTCTATTGACTTGGAATACCATTTTCCATCTTCTTACCCTAAGATGGTGCTTATCATTGATGGTGAGGCACACCATCTTGGAGGGATCTATGGATACTGTTTTCTAATCCAGTCTATTAGCTTGTGTCTTTTTATTGGAGAATCGAGAACATTAATGTTTTCTAGTGCTTGTTATTTTGTTGTGACAATATTGTTTTCTTCTGTCTCTTTTGGTTAACTATTCAGGAATTGTTTATTTATTCCTTCTACCTCTAGGGGATATTTAATCTCTTCAGACTGAATTACTTCATCTGGTATCATCTATAGAGCTTTCTTCATGAATGTAAATTATTTAAATCTGTTTTTATCATAGAAAGCTCTTCTCTCTCCTTTGATTACAAATTATAGTTTTGCTGGGTATAGCATTCTAGGCTGGTGTCTGTGTTCTTTCATGACTTGTAGGATATTGGTTCGAGCCCTTTTGTCTTTCATGGTCTCCATTGGGAAATCAGCTGTTATTCTGATGGACCTGCCTTTATATCTGACTTGATCTCTCCAGCAGCTTTCAGTATGTGTTTTGACTACTATATGATGTGAAGAGTCCTTAGATTTGGGAAATTTTCTTCTGTGATTTTGTTGAAAATATGTTTGTGGCTTTGACCTATTTCTTCTCCTTCTCCTACACCTATTATTTGCAAGTTTGTTCTGTTTACAGTGCCCCTGAGGTCCTGCATGTTCTTTGACTCAATGATGCATTTCTCACTTTTAAGATCTGGTGTTATTCTCTCTTCCACTTGATCTAACCTGTTGGTGAGGTTGTCCTCTAAGCTCTTTGTTTCCCTTTCTCAGTTTTTAATTTTGAGTTTTATTTATGTTTGGCTTTTCTTCAGAGAGCCTATCTCTTTCTTGAATGTATGTCTTGAATTGTTTTAGCTATTTATCATTCAACTGTGTGTATTTTCATTTTCTTCATCAATCTTTTACTCATATCCTCTTTTAATTCCTTGAACATATTTATAATTGCTATTTTGAAATCATTGCTGAAACTGCTAGATTGCCTTTCTCAGAAAACATTTTTTGAAGGGGGTGCTAATTTCTTTTTTAAATTTTTTATTTATTATTTATTTTTTATGTGTATGAATGTACAGTCTGCATGTAGGTTGGTGCACCCATGTCGTGCAATGCTGCAGAGGTCAGAAGAGGGTGTTGGATTCCCCTAGAACTGGAGTTAAAGATGGTTCTTAGCTGCCCTGTGGGAGCTGGGAATCGAACCCTGGTCCTCTGCAAGAGCAGTTGGTGCTCTTAACCACTGAGCCATCTCTCCAGCCCTGAAGGGGGTGCTAATTTCTAGAGGAAACATTTTATCTTAGTTATTCATATTTTTGTCATGGGGCCTAGACATCTGGAGTTATGTCTTTGCTGGTATTTCTTGGTATGGATATCTTATCTGATCTCTGTTCAGAGGATGTTTGGATCTTTGCTGCAACCTCAACTTATCAAGCTGTGGCCCAGCTGAGTGGTGCTTGGTGTTTAGTTGTTGGGGCCAGTCTGAATTGATGTGTAAATGGGATGTCAGAAGTAGTCTGGGTGGATGTGCACTACCAAAGCTAGGAAATTGAAAGTATCAAAATGCCTGATTACAAATTAGATCACAGAACCAGAGTAAGGAAAGAGAAGCAATATGGTGCTACATAAAAATTGATAATAGAGCCAGACATGGTGGCTCACGCCTTTAATCCCAGCACTCAGGAAGCAGAGGCAGGTAGATCTTTGTGAGTTCAAGGCCAGCCTGGTCTACATAATAAGTTCCAGGACAACTGGGGCTACAGGGAGATCCTGTCTCAAAAAGACCAAAAAAATTGATAATAGAATCAATACAAACAATAGGCCAATGGAATAGGATTAGGACCAAGAAATAAACACACATATAACTACTTGATTTTCAATAAACATACATTAGCAAAAAGACAGCCTTTTAAACAAAGAAGGAAAACTAGATGTCCACATGTGGAACAATAAAACCAAACCTCTGTCTCTCACCATACACAGAAATGCTAGCTAAAAAATTTAACCAGCGAGACATAGTGGCACACGCCTTTAATCCTAGCACTTGGGAGGCAGAGGCAGGCAGATCTTTGTGAGTTCAAGGCCAGTCCGATCTACGGAGCGAATTCCAGGACAGCTGGGGCTACAGGGAGACCCTGTCTCAAAAAGACAAAAAAAATTAACCAAAAATTGAAAACTATAAAACATGTAATGTAAAAACGTGAAGATGCCTAATAAAAAATGCTACACTTCTGTTACTAAAATAGTAACAGTAGTGGTGTTTGTTTTGGCATGGCATATATTCTATTCCATTCTTATTTGCTTATTTAAAATATCTCTTATAAATAGCCTAGAGGCTGGGGAGATAGCCGTTAGTGTTTACTATGCAGGCATAAAGAGTTGAGTTCCTGTACCCAGCAACCATGTAAAAAGCTTGGCAGGACAGCATGTATCTTTCATCTCAATGCTTGTTAGACAGAGATAGGTAGATCACTGGAGCTTGCTGCCCAGCTAGCCTAGCTGAATGACTGAGCACCAGGCTCAGTAAGAGAATTTATCTCCAGAAAATAAGATGGACCCCAACCCTACCTGAGGAACTACTAGAAACTGTACTGGGAGGGGGAGGAGAGAAGATTTTGAGTCATTCTCTTGGGAGGTCACCCAGGCTGCAGTGGATAGACATACATTGAAGGACTTTAGGAACACAAATTAGACTCTATAGGCTTTTATATACATATATATGTATATATATGATAAATACATTAAATTGAGCTGGGGTAGTAAAGGGTGTGCAGAAAGGGAGGGGATCTAAATATGATCAAAATATATTGTATGAAATTTAATTTAAAAGGAGGAGCAAATTTAAAAAGGAAAAAGTAAGGAAGAGAGGAACTGGGGAGGACACCTGATGTTAACCTCTGGTCTCCACATGCACACAGACAACACACAAACACACACAAGCACACAGACACACATATAAATGACATATGTTGTGTTTTCTTATTTCTAATGTTCTATTTGTTATTTTTTATTTTATGTGTATGGGTATATTTCCTGCATGTAGGCGATTGGACCCATGTTGTACAGTGCCCGAGGAACTCAGAAGACAGAGTTGGAACTCCTGGAAATGGAGTTAAGGACAGTTGTTAGCTGCCATGTGGAAGCTGGGAATTGAACCTGGATTCTAAGAGCAGCCAGTGCTCTTAACTGCTGAGACATCTCTCCAGCCCTAGTGTGTGTGTGTGTGTGTGTGTGTGTGTGTGTGTGTGTGTGTTTAATTAACTCTTAATGGGCTAGGGAGGAAGCTCAGTGGTAGAGGATTTTTTAACATGCACTGGGCTATTGGTTCAATCCCTAATACCAAAAATAAGAAAGAACGAAAACTCATGTAAACATAAAGCTCAATAATTTTTTAAAAGAAGGAAACCTCCTACTTTTTACTTTAATTGCTAACGTATTCCAATTATATTCACTATCCTACTGTTCGTGTTCTGGTTGAACCATGTATTCTGTTTTTTCTACTTTCAGTCTCTTTTGATTGGTCCTTCATTATTCCACTTTCCTGCTCTAGTCATGTGTTAGCTGCGTACTCTTTTACTGTTTTACTGATTACCTCGGCAATTGCAGCATGTATTCTCTATTTACTGCGAGCTAATATAAATCAACACTTCTACCTCTGTCTAGATGATGTAAGAACCATAGAATAATTTTACTTACTTTCTAGCTTTATATTATTGTAATCCTGAATCTTATTTCTATATGGATACTGTATTATAAGTGCCTTATTGAAATAACACTGCCTTAGATTTCTTTCTATTTAACATTCTTCACTCTTGTCTTTATTCTACTCTTCCATTTTTGTCTCCTGCTTGCAAAAATCACTTTGCTTTTTTCAAGCAGTATATACTATCAATTAATTCTTTTAGCGTTTGCCTGAAAAATCTGTTTCTTTTCATTGGGGGGGTATTTTTAAAGTATCTGGATATTACATATTATCAGCACTTTAAGTATCTGGATATTACATATTATCAGCACTCCCCAGACTCTGCCATTTCTATTGATGCCAACCCTCAGGGTTATTATTGTTCCTTCAAAAGTAATGCATCTTTTTTTGTCTAACAGCTTTTAAAACTTTGGGGTCTTCTGCAATTTGATTATGATGCACCTACACATGGCTTCTTTTGTATTTGTCCTAAAGTCATAGGACTTTAAAATATGTGTTTTGATATTTTGGGTCAGCTTCAGAAAATGTCTCCAACACTGTTCCTGTCTCATTCCTTTCCCACGTTGAGAGACCCTGTCCCAGATCCCCTCTCTTTCTCTTCTCACTGTTCACGTGTATTTCTCTCCCTGGATGCTGTGTGGCATCATCGTTTCTCCAGTCTGGACCAAGACAGATGGATTTTCCCAGCTGCAGGCAATGGTGGGACTCACAGCCTTCAGACATCCAACTGTCTGTCTGTCTGTCTGTCTGTACTAAGAGTTTAACTCAGCTAAGGGTGCCACCTCCCCCAGGGTCATGACCTACCTTCTCAGAGAAACAACCTGCATAAGATAACTGATCAAGCTAAACTTTTCATCTTGCAGAAGCTCACTTTCATAACCCAATATCTGGATCATCTACTATTGCTTTTTCTTCTCAGGTCTTTCTGCCCCAATGCTTGCTTTTAACTCAGAATTTGAATAATGTCTATGAAGAATCTGGAAAATTGATGTAATGTTATCTGCTCTGAAAAGAATTTAATTTTTTTCTGGCACAGAGCAGGGTTGGTCATTTCAATGCAGTGAAACAGGCATGATTTGAAGGTGGGTTTCCCCATTTTAGAAACTTGGTTATTTCAAATTTACTCTTTACTGCTGGACTTAGCCCTTCTGGGGGGAGGGCTAAGAATGTGAGGTTTTCTGTCTCTGGGATCTCCACCCTCAAGCCTTGACCTAGTCAATAACTTGCAATGTTTCCAAAAAAGATTTTAAAAATTTACCCCTCCTTTTCTCATTTTTCTTTATGCAATGGTTGTTCTACCTCAGCTATTTACATTATTTTTTAAATATTTGGGTAGTTGAAATAAATGGATTTCTTTTAACTTTTGTTTTAATGTATAAAGATATTAAATTTTTTTCTACTTAAAAATTTAAAAAAAAATCGTTGATGGAGTCATGGTCCACTCCCATGAACCCTCCTATGAGCTGGGGCTAGGGTTCATTACCATAAACAAGGAGCTGAGGTCCCCTCCTATGAGCTGGGGCTAAGGTCCATTACCGTTAACATGGAGCTGAGATCCCGTCCTATGAGCTGGGGCTAGGGTCCATTACCGTTAGCATGGAGCTGAGGTCCCCTCCTATGAGCTGGGGCTAGGGTCCATTACCGTAAACCTGGAGCTGAGGTCCCCTCCTATGAGCTAAGGCTAGGGTCCTTTACCGTAAACATGGGGCTGAAGTCCCCTCCTATGAGCTGGGGCTAGGGTCCATCAGCGTAAACCTGGAGCTGAGGTCCCCTCCTATGAGCTGGGGCTAGGGTCCCTTACTGTAAACCTGGAGCTGAGGTCCCCTCCTATGAGCTGGGGCTAGGGTCCATTACCATAAACATGGAGCTGAGGTCCCCTCCTATGAGCTGGGGCTAGGGTCCATTACCGTAAACCTGGAGCTGAAGTCCCCTCCTATGAGCTGGGGCTAGAGTCCATTACCGTAAACCTGGAGCTGAGGTCCCCTCCTATGAGCTGGGGCTAGGGTCCATTACTGTAAACCTGGAGCTGAGGTCCCCTCTTGTGAGCTGAAGCTGCCTGAAGCTTTGGGCCCCAACCATGACTCACAGCTCCACTTCGTGGTGGGCTGACACTGGAGCAGAGGAGAGCATGAGGACTTCCTGACGTTGGGCAGCAGTTTCAAGCTTCTCCGAACGACTACATTTCCTCCTCCCCTGAAGTCCAGGTTGTTCATGTCAGAGATGTTGCCTCTTATGATGGGGACCCGGAGGCCCCAGTTATTTGTAGATTCTGGTAGTAAGAGGAATGACTCTCTGGAGTGGACCTCCCACCTCCCCTGAGTCCCAGCTGTGGTCCTGACTCCTCACATGGCCCTGGGCATCCAGACCTTGATGTTGGACCTCTCCCATTACCAGGCACCAAGAGATTTTCCAGTATTTTTCCATTACCCTTCCACAGCCCCAGTGTGCCTTCACCTACTTGAATGTCTACAATTAAAAATCATAATCTGGGAAGTTAAAAAAAAAAAGAAATAGAAAATATTATAATAACTAAACCAATATAATCCTCAAACTAAAAACATGTAATTATATCTTAGACTATAAATTCAAACACTACATGTCTACTATATTTTGTATATTGCTTACTGACAAAACTGTACTACCAACCTTCAACAATAATGTGAAATTTTTCACTGATTCTATAATGTGAGTTTGACATTTACTCCCTTTCTAAGTTCTCTACCTATACAAAGTCTTTCAATGTAATCATGTTACCTCAAGGAAGCAATGCTAATTAAATATTTTTAAATAAAAATAGTCGTTGAGTAGAATTCTTGTTGTTTTTTGTTTGTTTGCTTGTTTTTTTGTCTTTTTTGAGACAGAGTCTCCCTATAGCCCCGGCTGGGCTGGAACTCACTCTGTAGACCAGGTTGGCCTTGAACTCACAGAAATCCACTTGCCTCTGCCTCCTGAGTGCTAAGATTGAAGGCGTGTGCCACTACACCCAGCTTAATGTGGGTGCTGGGAATCAAATCCCAGTCCTCTGCAAGAGCAGTTAGCGCTCTTAACCACTGAGCCATCTGTCCAGCCCCTGAGTAGAATTCTTAGATATAGAAACAATGTAATCAGTTAATTTATTGAAAAGAATATGTAGATATTTGTTATTTATAGTGGCTAAAAAAAAAGAACCTTAAACCTGAAAGCCAGAGATTTGATTGGAATTACTTCAGTAGAGAAGCATGGAAGCTCATGTAATTTCTAGTACCAACTCAGCTCAGTGACACAAACCCCCTGAAGCAGGTCTCTGTGGTAATGCTACAGTATATACTAGGACTGTGCTTCATATCCCAATGTGGGGAAGACCAAGTGGAATATCCATATAATAAACATGAAACAATATTGCAGTCCCATGTATGTCATCCCTGTCACTGTGAGGATAGTCCTAGATCTTCGAACTGACAGTAAGTCTTACAACTTAACCACAGGGAAGCTCAACTTGCAATAGCTTCTCCTGCCCCCAGCATGTAGTTATTTATTTGATTATCAATCATTTTTCCCAGTAGTATATGGATTCATTCTATGTTATATAAATTAATGTTTGAGTCTACAAATGTGGCCATTTATTTACACTTAATGGTAATTAACTGATCAAAATTAAGAATCACTCATAGTGCTTTAACTAGCATAGTAAATCCAGAATTTCAGAATACAGCCACATCGACTGTCATAAATTTCATTCCTTTTGCCCTGGTCTATGCCAGTCAATTCCATCTCCTGGAGTTTTCACTAGCTCAGTGCTGTCATTCTTGACGGTCGCTCTAGATGGTAGGTTAAAAGAATGGCTACAAAATCGTCTCAAGACATCCATTAGGATGTAGCATATTTCTCTATTTAAAAAGGTTCTTGAGACTTGAGTGCACAGTGCTTAGATCAGGGACTTCCCAGGACCACCTGAAGCCCAGGTAGGAGCCAGACACTTCAGCCAGGCAGATTTTAGGATAGATCTACTCTTGGGTTGTTGGATAACTGATTCCTTGGTTTGTTCGATAGCTAAATCTTTGTCTTGCCTGGCTGACAGGGTGGAGTAGCCCTGCAAGCAGGGATTAAAGGTGGGCCTGCAAGAAGACACAATGGAGGAAAGACAGCATCTTCAATAAGTGGTGTTGGCAAAACTGGATCACCACCTGTAGAAGAATGAAATTAAACCCCTACTTCTCGCTCTGTACAAAACTCAATTCCAGATGGATCAAAGACCTCAACGTGAAACCCAAAACTCTGGAGGTTATAGAAGAAAAACTTGGCAGCAGACTACAAGACATAGGCATAGGAAAAGACTTCCTAAATCAGACAGCAGCTGCACAAGAAATAAGATCGACAATTGACAAATGGGACCTCATGAAACTCGAAAGCTTCTGTACATCAAAAGAAACAATCAAGGAAGTGAAGAGAAAACCCACAGAGTGGGAGGAAACCTTCACTGCAGATACATCTGACAAAGCATTAATTTCCAGAGTATACAAACTACTCAAAAAACAAAGAAGAAAGGAAACAAATGAATCACTCAAAAGTTGGAGCAAAGAACTGAATAGAGACTTCACAGAGGAGGAAATAGAGATGGCTGAGAAACATCTTAAAAACCGTTCAACGTCACTAATAATTAGGGAAATGCAAATTAAATACCACTCTAAGATATCATCTCACTCCGATAAGACTGGCCAGGATCAAGAAAATAAACGCTATCAAGTGCTGGAGAGGTTGTGAGGAAAGGGGAACACTCATCCATTGCTGATGGGAATGTAAACTTATACAGCCACTATGGAAAGCAGTGTGGAGAACCCTTGGAAGACTCAAAATGAACTTGCCATTTGACACAGTCATACCACTCCTGGGTATATACTCACAAGACTCATCTTACTGCAGAAATACATGCACAGCTATATTTATTGCAGCTCTTTTCACAATAGCAAAAAGCTGGAACCAACCCAAATGTCTCTCAACTGACGAGTGGATAGAGAAAATTTGGTACATGTACACAATGGAGTTCTATGCAGCAGTAAAGAAAGACAACATCATGAACTTTGCAGGTAAATGGATGGAGCTAGAAAATATTATATTAAGTGAATTAACACAGTCCCAGAAAAACAAACGATGAATGGTATCCTTCATCTGTGGATGCTAGCACCAATAACACAGTTGTAAATATTTCTTGTGGGGAGGGATGCATATTAAAAAAACAACAGCAGAAAGACTGCATCAGAAAAATGACTGAAATGGTGAATTGGGAGGGGTGGGAGGGGCAGAAGAGGGACACGGGTCTATATTTGATTAATGTATATTTAATTGATGTGAGTTCAATAAGTATCTAATTTTGCCCAGACTCTGTCTACAGGTTACATGGTGTTTTAGGACTTACTAAAAGTAAATATGTGTATATTAAACAACACTGGTTTAAGGGTTTTGATAAAAACAGTAATGCATCTGAGTTAATTGGAAATATAAATTGTTGTCCACATTTGTTTTACTTAAAATCTGTATAATAATAACTTAGGGACTGGCACATACAAATGTTCTCTATAATTTTTCTGTTGTGTAGTATCATCTTGTAGCATTCTCTTTTACCTGTAGGATGATTTAACTTAAGGAATTAAGTTTGCTTCCCAAGTTAATGACATACAGTCACCCAAAACAGCTTGGGTGAATTTGATGAAATCTGTGCCTTGATTCCTGCCTATAGGTATGTGTACTACAACTGCCTTTTTGAGACTCATGGGTCAAAAAATAAAAACCTGTAATAAAAAGAGGGGATACAGATATATGAAACCTTTTTGTCAAAAACTTTGCAATTTAAATCTTAAAACTAACTATGGGAGAAGATTTCTATGTTCCCAGAGGTCAAAATGACACCAACTTAACAACTGAGAAAGAAAAGATACAGCTTTGCATTGTGCAGGATGTACCAGAAAGTGCCAGCAGAAAGGTTGGCCCATCTGAACATTGAAAGGAAGAAAAGCTTCAGATTGCTACAAACATCAAACCCCTCTGTGGATCCTACTTGTAACAACTGTTTATAATGAGTCCTAAGGAAACTTACCTTCTAGGTGCTACAAAGTTTTAATACGAGAGACTTTTTTTTACCACCCCTTCATAGAACAAGGAGGAATATGATGATGATGAGGTCATTCTCTAACTGTAAATTGGAGCCAACTGCTATAGAGGTAATCTCTTATAAAACTGGTAAAACTGCCTTCTTTAATTGACTAATGGGCATAGGAACTGTGAAAAAGATTATTCTCTATTCAGAACCGAATATAATACTAAAGTCTCCTTAAGCTGTGCATTTAAGCAAAATATATTAATACGGAGAGCTCTGATATCAGCAATGGATTATTATACCAAGGAGATGTTGGCCATGGGATCCAAGCCCCCCCAAAGGTAAAGGCTTTTTGCCTGTAAACTGGGATACCTGCAAGAAGAGAGGCGATAAGGTCCTGCTGTCGAAGACCTGATGTAAGCATGGGAAACATGTATTGAGACCACACTTGCAAGTGTACAGTTGGTCTCTGGAATACCAGAGAGGGTTACCAAAGGCCACTAAACCAATAAAGCAAATATAGGTCTCCTTGAGTCAAGCATCAGCTACACCTCACCTGCCTGGAAATACTGTGCAGCAGTGGCAGCCATATATCTGTATATCCCAAATCTAATTGGCTATTATCTCTCTCCTTGGAGGAATAACTCATGGCTGATGCCACAAGATTACATCCTCTAGTGGTTAGGAGATGTTATAAGCCACAGTAAGACCCTGTCATATTTTACAGAAAAAATGTAATTCATGGATTAACATACCATCCAAGCATCTGTGTCTATACCAAAGTAACCTACCATAACAATTAGTACTGTTTAAATACCTATATATCTAATTGCTTGTGCTTCATTAGTAGGATTGAAAGGTTATTCCTGGACAAACTGTCAGCCCATGAAAGGAAACAGCCAGAATTGACCAGAGTCCAAGACAACAGCTCCAGAGAAAGTAGACTGTTTTGCTTCTCATCCACCTGTGCCCCTTTTCTAAGCCTAGGGAACAATCTGGAGAAGAGGGGGTGTGGTAGATTATAGAGGGCTGTGGTGGGGTGAATGGTGAAACTACAGCAATATAGTCTGGACACTTATTTGATCAACTTGATTGTACATACAAGCCCCCCCCCAACTGGATGATGGGACCTTGGGGCTGTGTGGGTTTTGGGCACAACTGCTTGCAAATGGTTTTACATGAAGGAGCTGTATCATAAAATTATTATGTTAAAAATGAAAAAAATAAAGAAGTAAACAAAAAAATTAAAAAGGATTGTTCAGTTAAAAAAATAAAAGTGGGCCTGTTGCCACGGTGAGACTTGAGTGCACAGAGCTTAGATCGGGATTCCATGCTTAAGCACTAGGCATACTCCCCCACCACCTGGAATTGCGAGAGAGTGTCCCAAGTGGATTTTTTGGAGAACCTTCAGAACGAAAAGGAGAGTGAATTACACTTCCAATATATAAACAAAATTGAAAGCCTGAAACCTAGACAATCAACAATCCATAACAAGAGCGACAAAAAAAAAAAGGCATCTGAAGGAGGCAAACAAAGCAAACCCTCAACACAGTGAAAAGACATATGTGATTCACATCAGAATACAGACAAAAAAGGGAAACCCACATCCAGGGACACGATGAAGGGACAACATGGGAAAGGTGCAGGATAATTCCACACCCAAGCTCTACCAACCCTGTAGGAGATTGCTACAGTGGGATCCCCCTGGGGGACCCAAGAAACAGATCTTAAGGAACATTGCAGACCTATTCAGAGAAATTAAAGAATATAAAGAACAAGTAGAGTCAGAGAACTAAGGAGAGAGAATTGAAAAACTCAAGAAGGACCTAGAGGGAGACAATGACAAACTTCAGAAAGACTAAAGGGAGAGAATTAAAAACTCCAGAAAGAACTAGAGGGAGAAAATGACAAACACTGGAAGGAAGTGGAAATACGGAAAAAGGAAGCCAACCAACGAAGTAAGGAACACCAAGAAGAGAGTGAGAAGCTCCAAAAGGAAGTGGGAATACTAAAGAAATCACAGGATGAAATGAAAAAGGAAATAGAATGCTCATCCAATCCAGAGGAAAGGTTTGGAAAAAGCCTCAGAACTAGAATGAAGGAAGCAGAACAAAAGAATATCAGACCGGGAAGATAAACAGAACAACTAAAAAGCTCAAGTAAAGATAGAAAATTTAAAAAATACACAAAGTAGAACACCAGGAAATATGGGACACTATGAAAAGTCAAACCTCGCTGGGCGTGATGGCACACTCCTTTAACCTAGCACTTGGGAGGCAAGCAGGGGATTTTGTGAGTCAAGGCCAGCCTGGTCTACAGAGTGAGTTCCAGGACAGCTGGGGCTACAGGGAGACCTGTTTCAAAAGACAACAACAAAAAAAAAAAAAAAAAAAAAACAGAAAATGTCAAACCTCCACATCATAGTAATAGAGGAAGGAGAAGAATCCCAAGAGAATAGTATTGATCAGATCTTCAACAGAATAATAGATGAAAATTTCCCCAAACTAAAAAAAGACAAACCAATACAAATACAAGAAGCACATAGAACTCCAAACACACAAGATCCAAAAAGAAACTCTCCACACCATATCATAGTCAAAATGCTAGATGGCCAAACAAAGACAAAATTCTGAAAGCCACAAGAGAAAAACAAGTTACATACAAGAGGAAACCTATCAGAATTACAACTGACTTCTCAGTGAAAACTATGAAAGCAAGAACGTGGAGCAAAGCATTCCCAGTGTTAAAGGACTATAGATGCCAACCCAGGTTACTATACCCAGCAAAAATGTCGATTATAGTTGAAGGAGAGAGAAAAATCTCCCATGACATAAACAAGATGATAGAATACATGTCCGGAAAACCAACCCTTCAGAAAATACTCGAAGCAATTCGAAGGACAGAAGAAAGGAGCAACCATCCCCAAGCACCTAGAAAGAGAAACTAATAAAAACATAACTGCAGAAGTAGAAACTGAGACTAAAAATGCAAATGGATAATAAGGTGAAAGAAAACAACATGCATCTTTCATGGACTAAACTCCCCAATCAAAGACATAGACTGGGAGATTGGATTAGGAAACAAAACCCATCTATATGCTGTCTACAAGAAACCCATATCAATCTCAGGGATAGGCACCAACTTAAGGTGAAGGGATGGAAAAAATAGTAGTGCCTGCTTTCTTTTGGTACCCAAAACAAAGCAGGTGTTGCTATTTTATTTTATTTTTATTTTTTTGTTAACTAGGAGTAAATAACATTTTTAAATTTATTTTATTTTATTTATTTCTGTATGTGTATGAATGTACTGTCTGCATGCAAGTTTGCACACCCGTGTCATGCAATGCCGCAGAGGTCAGAAGAGGGTGTCGGATTCCCCTGGAACTGGAGTTCTCCTGGAATTGGAGTTTCAGACGGTTTTCAGCCGCCATGTGGGTGCTAGGGATCGAACCCTGGTCCTCTGTAAGAGCAATTGGTGCTCTTAACTGCTAGGCCATCTCTCCAGCCCCAGATGTTGCTATTTTAATATCGGACAAAATAGGTTTCAAAATAAAAGAAATCAAAAGAGACAAGGAGGACCATTACATCTTTATCAAAGGAACAATTGCCCAGGAAGACTTCACAATCATGAATATATATATGCACCAAACTCTGGTGCACCAAACTTTATAAAGACAATTCTTCAGGACCTCAAGGCACAGAATAACCCCAGTACACTAATATCAGGGGATTTCAATACCCCACTAAGTCCTTTGGACAGACAACAGGACAAAGAATAAACAGAGAGACATCTGAACTGAAAGATATGATAAACCAAATGGACTTCACAGACATCTATGGAATATTCTACCCAAATACCAGAGAATACACTTTCTATTCAGCACCCTATGGAACATTCTCCAAAATCGACCACATACTGGGACACAGAAGAAAACTCAACAAATACAAAAAGATTGAAATAATTCCATGCATTCTTTCAGACCGCAGTGCAATAAAGCTCAATATCAACACCAGGATAAGCCTTACAACCTACAAGAACACATGGAAACTAAACAATACTCTCCTGAATAATGAATGGGTTAAGGAAGAAATAAAGAAATAAAAGCATTCCTGTAATTGAATGACAATGATAATACAACACAACAAAATCTATGGGACACTTTAAAAGTAGTCCTAAGAAGGAAGTTTATAGCCCTGAGTGTCTACATCAAAAAAACAGAAAGAGCACAAGTGAATGATCTAACACTGCAGTTACAAACACTTGAGAGACAACAACAAATGAGCCCTAAACCCAGCAGACAGGAAAAAATAACAAAAATCAGAGCAGAAATCAATTAAATAGAAACAAAGAAAACCATACAAAAAAAAATCAATGAATCCAAAAGTTGGTTCTTTGAGAGAATAAACAAGATAGACAGATCTCTAGCTCAGTTAACCAAAAGAAAGAAGGAACAACTCCAAATCAATAGAATCCATGATGAAAGGGGAAATATCACAACAGACAATGAAAAGATCCAGACAATCATATGGGAATACTTCAAAAACCTATACTCTACTAAGTTTGAAAACCTAGAAGAAATGGATGAATATCTGAAATCCTGGGAATCACCAAACCTCAACCAAGAAGAGATCCACAGCTTAAACAGACCCATAATATATGAAGAAATTGAAGATGTAATAAGAAACCTCCCAACTAAAAAAAGCCCAAGCCCAGACAGTTTCACAGCAGAATTCTATAAAACATTTCAAAAAGACTTACAACCATTATTACTGAAATTGCTTAGAAGGATACAGAGGGAATTCTCCCAAATTCCTTCTATGAAGCCAGCATCACTCTAGTACCAAAACCAGGCAAAGATACAACCAAAAAGGAGCACTATAGACCCATCTCATTAATGAACGCAGATGCCAAAATTCTAAACAGGATACTGGCAAATCGCATACAGACCCACATCAAGAAGATCATCCATCATGACCAAGTTGGATGCAGGGATGGTTCAACATACAAAAATCAATAAATATCAAGCACATAAATGGACTGAAAGACAAAAACCACACCATCATCTCAATTGATGTGGAGAAAGCCTTTGACAAAATCCAGCATCCCTTCATGTTTAAAGTCCTAGAGGGAATTGTATTGGAGGGATCAATCCTCAATGCAATCAAAGCCATATACAGGAAACCCACAGCCAATATCATCCTAAATGGGGAAACAAGAGAGGCATTCCCCTTAAAGGTAGGAACTCAGCAAGGCTGCCCCCTCTCACCACTCCTTTTCAATATAGTACTTGAAACCCTTGCTAGGGCAATAAGGCAAGAAAAGGAAATTAAAGGATTTCTAATTGGAAAAGAGGAAGTCAAGCTATCCCTTTTTGCTGATGATATGATTGTCTACCTAAGGGATGCTAAGAACTCCACCAGAAAACTCCTAGAGATGATTAAATACTTCAGTAAAGTGGCAGGATACAAAATAAATCTAGAAAAATCAGTAGCTTTTCTTTACACCAACAACAAGCAGCTGAAGAAGGAGTAAAAGGAGAACTTCTCACTCACAATAGCCTCAAAAACAATAAAATACCTAGGAACAAACTTAACCAAAGACACCAAGGATTTCTACAACAAAAATTTTAAACTCCTGAAGAAGGAGGTTGAAGGAGACATCAGAAGATGGAAAAACCTCCCATGCTCATGGATTGGGAAAATTAATATAGTAAAAACGTCCATTCTACCAATACTCTTGTACAGATTTGATGCAATCCCAATTAAAATCCCCAAGTTTCTTCACAGGCTTGGAAAAAAAGTCCTTAATTTCATTTGGAAAAACAAAAGACCCCAAAGAGCCAAAGCAACCCTGAGTGAAAAGAGCAATACAGGGGGGATGTCTATACCAGACTTCAAACTATACTACAGGGCTATAGTCAAAAAAGCAGCTTGGTACTGGCACAAAAACAGACCAGTTCACCAATGGGACAAAACTGAAGATCCAAACTTGAGCACATACAATTTCAGCCATCTTATGTTTGACAAGGGGGCCAAGAAGACACAGTGGAGGAAAGGCAGCATCTTCAGCAAGTGATGTTGGCATAACTGGATCACCACTTGTAGAAGAATGAAATTAAACCCCTACCTCTCACTCTGTACAAATGTCAACTCCAGATGGATCAAAGACCTCAATGTGAAACCCCAAACTCTGAAGGTGATAGAAGAAAAAGTTGGCAGCAGCCTACAAGACATAGGCATAGGAAATGACTTCCTAAATCAGACAGCAGCTGCACTGTTAAGGTCAACAGTTGACAAATGGGATCTCATTAAACTCAGAAGCTTCTGTACATCAAAAGAAACAATAAAGGAAGTGAAGAGAAAACCCACAGAGTGGGAGGAAACCTTCGCTGCAGATACATCTGACAAAGCATTGATTTCCAGAATATATAAACTACTCAAAAAACAAAGAAGAAAGAAAACAAATGAATCACTCAAAAGATGGAGCAAAGAGCTAAACAGAGACTTCACAAGAGAGGAATTAGAGATAGCTGAGAAACATCTTAAGAAGTGTTCAACGTCACTAATAATTAAGGAAATGCAAATTAAAACCACTTTAAGATATCATCTCACTCCAATAAGACTGGCTAGGATCAAGAAAACAAATGATACCAAGTGTTGGAGAGGCTGTGGGAAAAGGGGAACACTCATCCATTGCTCATGGGGATGTAAACTTGTTCAACCATTATGGAAAGCAGTGTGGAGAACCCTTGGAAGACTCAAAATGAGCTTACCACCTGACCCAGTCATACCACTCCTGGGTATATACCCACAGGTCTCTTCTTACTCCAGAGATTCATGCACAGCTATGTTTATTGCAGCTCTGTTCACAATAGCAAAAAGCTGGAACCAACCCAAATGCCCCTCAACTGACAAGTGGATAGAGAAAATGTGGTACATCTACACAATGGAGTCCCATGCAGAAGTAAAAAAAAAGACATCATGAACTTTGCAGGTAAATGGATGGAAGTAGAAGATATTGTGTTAAGTGAAGTAACACAGTCCCAGAAAAACAAACAATGAATGGTATTCCTCATCTGTGGATGTTAGCGCCAATAACCTAGTTGTAGATATTTCTTGTTGGGAGTGATGCATATTGGAAAGAAAAACAACAACACCAACAACAGAAAAGACTGCATCAAAGAACTGACTGAAATGGTGAATCTGGTGGGATGAGGGGGGTGGGAGGGGGACATGGGTCTAGATTCTATTTGTAAAATAATCTCTTTATATATATATATATTTATAAATTTAAAAAAATGAAAAAATTAAATTAAATTAAAAAGATTCTTAATAAGTGTTACAGAGAATTAAGTGCGTAGGAGATACTGAAGGTGAAGACACAGGCTCTGAGCTGAGCTTTCAGGATTAAGGCCTTACAAGCTTGCTACGGAATTGTCCTCTGAGCAGCTTTGCCCCTCCGGGGGCGGATAGTGCCAACTCCACTTCTGGTGTTGGAATCCTCCCTCTCGACTCCTTCCCTGATGTGGGCCAGGGAGGTGATGCGAGGCACCACTCAACACCCACACTGGCAGGCACGGTCCTACATGGCCTTCCGAGCCTATAGCTGACACACCACTTCCATGACACTATGCCAGAAGTGACGAGCATAGCTTTCATCCCTAAGTGCCCTCTAGCCTTCCAAGTCATGTCCAATTATTCCAGTCTGCCTTCTTTTGTGATTAGCTGGATTATAAAGAATAAGGGAAACGCAGTTCTCCATTTCCTGTTTCATTTCTTGACTGTATAAGGTCGATGTGGTGCTCAATAGCATGAGTATAATCCGTTAGGTACTGGAGTGCAGCAAGCATTTTGACACATAGCTCTTTAGCACAGTGTGAGTATAATAGGGGATGCTCAGTTCATGGTGTTGTTATTTTTGTTGTTACTGCCTGGTACAGCTTATCAATGACCAGGGGTAACCTGGGGCACCTCCAGACAGGAAGGAAACACACCCTCCCACTTCCTTCTTTCTGCTACTCAATGATGCTCTCAAAACAGAACTTCCGCTGCAGCCATGCTGAGAGGGGGCGGGTACTTGATGCTCCACTTTTACACTGCACCCTCTCATGACCAACATCTTCTTCGCGGTCTCATTCATTGTCTTTCTTTCTGTCTCTCCTTTCCCCAGCTTTCTGCGCCTTTCTCTCAATCCTCTCATCTACCTCCTTCTCTTTCTTTTTTGTTTCTCTTTCCTGCCTTAAGAATAAAATTTTGGAGCTGGGCATGATGGTGCCTTTAATCCCAGCCCTCTGGAAGCAGAGGCAGGTGGATCTCTGTGAGTTCAAGGCCAGCCTGGTCTACATAGTGAGGTCCAGGCCAGCTAGTGGCCTAGGAGAGGAGACTCTGTCTCAAAAATACTAAAAAAATAAAATAAAATAAAATTTGGGATTATTGGAAACATTTGCTATTCTTCCATTTTGATTTCATGATGAATTAAATTTATAAAGTATTTTAACTCATTACAGACACTGCCTAAGCAGTATTTGAAAGTTCACTTTTGTTTACTATTTTCCAATAGTTATACTTTGGCTGTATTCTGGACCCTTCATGCCCTATAGTGATTTTCTTCTAGAGCTTGTGAATTAAAACAATTTGGATATGATCCAACATGAGGCAGTTTCCTACTCAAATCTTACTTTTGAGTGAAAAACATCGCAGGGTGATTGTTAGGACAGAGGTCCTAAATCTCATTATTGCAGCAGGTAATATGTCACAAGGAAAACCAATCGGCAGTGAGCACTTGCTCTAATTTCACATAATTAGACATAAACAGTATAAATAAACACAACGCAGTTCCTTTAGAGGTCTGCTTTTTGTACTTCTTTTAATACCTGATTTTATACTTTTGTGTACTTTTGCTTAACAAACCCGGGTTCTGCCTCACCAGAAACAGTAGAACTACATTGAAAGTGAGCTAACCACAAAGTGATTCATTGCACACCCATTGCTATTTTGGACATTTTAAATCAAAACATAAACTAAGTGGTTTGTTTTTGTTTTTCTTTTTAGGATCTTGAAGATACACATCTCCATTGTTGACTAAATTAGTTTAGAATCACCTAGGACTTGGTGAGGTACCCGCAAGTGTGTCTGTGGGGACATTTCTAAACAGACAAGTGGAGGAATCACTTCAAAAGTAGGACACACCATCCCAAGGGACAAAGAAAAAGGAATAAAAGGAGAAAGGCAGCCTGGGGTTGGCATTCCCCCGTCTCTGCTTCTTGGCCTGCCATGCTGTGAACTGAGCTCTTTCCTCCCCACCCCCAATGCCTTCCCCATTCTGATGAAGAAAACCCTCTGAAACCAGAAGCCTAAATAAATGTCTGCTTCCAAGTCGTTTTTATTAAGCATGTAAAGTTGCAGCAACACAAAAAACACAGACAGCAGGGATTAGAGGCACGGCAACAGAGTGTGCCTGCCAGAGCCTGCAGCATGGTAAAGCTCATATCCTCAAGGGGCATATGAGGGCTTGGGATTCTGAGCGGGAACTTCGGAGTCTCCTTACCCTGTGGTCCTCACAGCTGTTAGCTATTTCATTTCTTTGCATTTCACCCACAGTTGGGTTCAATAGGCTGTTTCAAGGTCTTCCTCCTTGCACACACTTCCAAAACCTTTTCCTGTGCTGTGACTGGCCCATGGGGATGGACACGGTGTGCAGAGCTCTCAGACTGTGACACAGCAACTGTACCTTTATAGACAGATTCAAAAAGAGTGTGTACAACTCTGCCTCTGAGCTTCTGAATGTGAGGAAGCCGTCATTTTAAACAAAGGCTGCAGAGGAACTCCAACTAGGCCCCGCTGGGTCAGGTTTAGGAATGGATGGAGTAAGCAGGATGGGCAGAGGGGTTTGTATCACTGAGGGGCTCTCTGAGCACAGCTTATATCCCAAGACAATACTTCCTGATGTTTTCAATCATCCATAGATATTATGAAGTAACTTAGTGGTAAGTATGAAAACTCATAAGTGATCTGTGGTCAAGCAACGGTTCAGCCATTGTCTGAGCTAACAGAATTCTGTCCAGCCTGGCTGGTGTGAGCTGCACTGGCTACTGTACAGATACAGTGACCATGAATCTCCATTTTTTTCCATGATGGTCCTGGTTTGTCCCTAGATCTGGCTGGCTAATAGCTCCATTCACTCTCAAACATGTCTACATTTGGAAGATAAATTTAATGACCAGGGTTATGGTTTTTTAATTGTCAACTCCACAATGGAGCGTCATCTGGGAAGTGCGACTCTCTACGAGGGATTGTCTAGAAGGCCTGTGCGGGACGGTCTGGATCATTTTAATTGAGGTGAGAGACCAGCTCATGTGGTCATCACCATGCCCTGGGGTGGGTCCTGGACTGCATAAGAGTGGATAGAACACAAGCTGGGAAGTCGGCATCCACACATGCACTGTTGGTCTGCTCCTGACTGGATGTGAGCTGCCGCTTCAAGTTCCTGCCTTTCCTTCCCTGCTACAGTGGACTGTCTCCTGGGATTCAAGCTTAAATAAACCCTTTCTCCCCAAAGTTGCTTTTTGTCCGAATAATTTATCACAGCAATAGAAATGCAACTAGGACAGCCATGACTAAAGAAATAACAGTTTTTGGAAAAAACAGAGCAGAATACAGAGTATCCACCACCACTTGAGACAGTTTCTGTAGTTCTCATAAATAGTGATCTTTGCTCACTGAATTGGAGCCTAATTGACGTTTTGGTGGCAGTGCTGGGTGGGTTTTGCTTGATACCAAACTGAGCACAATTTTCTCTCTGCTGCCTTCTCTTAAAGATGTATCAGACTAAGCCATGGGCTCCTCCTCCTCCTCCTCCTCCTCCTCCTCCTCCTCCTCCTCCTCCTCTTCTTCTTCTTCTTCTTCTTCTTCTTCTTCTTCTTCTTCTTCTTCTCTTCTTCTTCTTTTTCTTTTTCTTTTTCTTCATTTCTACTGTTGTAGCTCAGAAGGCAATTCCCCAAAGTTTGCACTTCAGCTTGCTGAGACTAAAGGATGTTGGCAGAGCCTCTCTTCTGCCTTTTGGCTGCTCTCCTGTCTTCCACTCTTCTTTCTTCCCCAGGGTAGATCGTGGAAGCTTTTCCCTCACAGCAACCATAGAAACCTAAAAATATTACCCTGATGTCTCCCTCCCACAACCTTCCCCTGCAAGAGCTAGCCACAGAGAAACTTTCTCTGTGTGATAGTTTATCTTGGTTGTGAGCTTGATTGGGTCTGGGATTTATTAAGGAACAGGCTTCTGATAGTCTTTGAGGGTATTTTTATATTAACTTCATAGGGAGACTGTCCCTCAAAGAGAGGGCAGCACCTTCTGGTAGGCAGCCCAAATATAACGAGGTTAGAGGGAAAAAGCAGGGTTCTTTTGCTTGCCTTCCTTCCCAGTTAGTAGGTGAGTGCATCTATTCTGTTGCTGCAGTGTTCTTTGTGACATGATAACCAAGCTGTATTACTTTTCTGTTGCTGTGATAAAACATTGTGGCTTCATGCTGAGTGAAGTAACACAGTCCCAGAAAAACAAAGGATGAATGGTATCCCTCATCTGTGGATGCTAGTGCCAATTACCTAGTTGTAAGTATTTTCTTGTTCACGGGGCCCCTTGGCTTTTGTCCAAACAGTTGGAGTGATGCATCTTGGAACAACAACACAACAGAAAGGACTGTATCAAAGAACTGACTGAAACAGTGAACTTCTGCTTCAAAACATCAACTTCCTCATGGAGAATATTGAGAAAGATGACAAAGAGTGAAAAACATGTTTTGGCAGAATGCATGAGCTCTGGTGGGGTGAGGGGATAGGGTGGGGGACACTGGTCTAGATTTTGATAAAAAATATAAATAATAAATTTAAAATAATTTTTTTTTAATTTTATTTATTTCCGTATGTGTATGAATGTGTTGTCTGCATGCAAGTTTGTGCACCCGTGACGTGCAATGCCGCGGAGGTCAGAAGAGGGTCTCGGATTCCCCTGGAACTGGAGTTCTCCTGGAATTGGAGTTTCAGACGGTTCTCGGCCGCCATGTGGGTGCTGGGGATCGAACCCGGGTCCTCTGCAAGAGCGGTCGGCGCTCTTAACCACTAGGCCATCTCCCCAGCCCCCTGTATTTTATTATTTTAAAAAATATTTTTAATTTATTCTTTGAGAATTTCATGCATGTGCACATGCATTTTGATCTTATTTACCCTCACTCCCCATTTCAACTCTTCCCAGATTACCTCTACTCTCTTCCCCAAATTCATGTCCTATTTTTTTTTTATAATCCACTGAATCTCATTAGGGTTGCCCATATGTGGAATAGTATAGCCCTATGCCTAAAGAAAACCCACTTCTTTCCCTCTGCTGGCTGCTATCGGTGGAGCCCCACCCCCATCCATGCTGCAATGGTGACTGGCTACATCTGGCAACCACAGCTGCTGTGAGTTCCTGTGAGCCAGGGTCTCGTCATATCCAGAAGCCATTGTTTTGACCAGTCCTCTCTAACTTCTGGCTCTTGCCGTCTCTCTGACCCTTCTTCAGTGATGTTCCCTGATTGGGGGCGGTGGGATATGACGCTGATGTCATCTACACTTTGACCAGTTGTGGATCATTGCACTAATTTCTGTCCACTGCACACAGGAGCTTCTTTGATAAGGACTGAGAGCTGCACTGATCTGTGGTACAGAGACATGTGTTTAGAAGGCAGTGTGATTCAATGTCTCTTTAGCAAAATCATGGGAATAGGTTCTCCCCTAGGGCCTAAGAACTCCCCAGCCTCAAGTTCTTGGCAGGAGTTTCCTCCTGTGAAGTAGTCTGGCCTCAACATCAATCAGAAAGTGGTTGGTTACCCCTATAACGTCTGTGTCATCGTTGCACCCATGGGCAAGTCTTACCAGTTGTAGCTTGCAAAGTTAACATCTGGGTAAGACTGCTGATGACTTCTTTCCCTGTAGGACCTTCTGGTACTATAAAAGCTAGCCAGTGAGGAGGAAACTACAGGTTAGTAACCACCTTGCTTTCTCCCTATCCTATGATCTGTCCACCTTTTTTTCAGACGGGCTTTCTCACAGATCCAGAACTCATTAAGCAGACTAGCTGGGCAGCAAGCCCACCAATCCACCTGTCTCTGTTTCTCCGGTGCTGGGATTAAAAGCCACCATACCTAACTCTTTAAATGTGGGTTCTGAGAATCGAACTCTGTTCATCAGTCTTACAAAGCAAGCACTTTACTGGCTGAGCTGCCTCCTGAACCTGGATTTTCATTTTGCTTTCATATATGAATGGTAATTCATCTGGGAAGTTTCCATATCCTCTTCTCTCAGAATAGTTTACCCATATCTCTAGAGTATTCTAACAATTACACATTCCTGAACAGAAATCTAATACTAGATTCATTTTGGCTCCCAGATAACTTTCTTTCTACTTTTTCTTTCTTTTTCAAAGTGTGTAGCATTTTCTTTGCATTCCTGAAGTCATTTTTTTAAAAATCACCAAATCTGTTGCTTCCTAATATTTTCACAAACTGCATGTAGGCCCATTAGATGTGAAGTGCTTGTATTTTCTGAGCTTGTGGGACTTCCTGCCATCAATTATTTGCATTCATTTTTTTCTCAAAGTTCTTGGTATTTTTTTTATTTTTGTGAAATAAATATTAAATCTCTGGATATAGTTTCATGTTTACTAATTTTTCACCTTTTCTTTCAGAGCCATACTCATTGAACCATTTTTAGCTTGAGCTGCCAAGTTGCTAAGTATGAGTTCAGCTTTCTCCATTCTTAAAGTCAGCTCTTCTAATGAGTTACCATTTTATTAACTGGGCTTTAAACTCTCAAGAATTACTTTATTTTCTCATACTTAAATTTGGATTTGACTCCAAAGGCCCAAGAAATATAGATGAATAAAATTGTGCCAAATCAAGAAGCTTCAGCATAGCAAAGGAAGTATGTCACAGAGGGAAGGACAGTTGCAAATTGGCAGAAAACACTGGAGAACCATATCTGAAAGGGTCCACACCCAAAATATATAAGGAACTCAGCCCACCCAATAGCAAGAGAACAAATAATTTGATTGCACATGGGTGAAAGACCTGAATACGTACTCCTCAAAAACAGACATGCAAATGGCAAGTAGCTGTTCAAGAAATGCCCACCCCAAAAGTACTTTCCACACTCCTGAAGCCTCCAGGTTATGGGCAGGAGCAATGCTATGCGTAAGCATTTTAAAACGCATTTTTTAGGAGGTGCCAGGCACCACGTTGACTGCTTTACACATGTTAACTTACAGTAATTACATCGAATCTATAGGTGAGGAAGTTGAGACACATTCAATTCAGAAAAGTTTTCCAAGGTTACAGAGGCAGTATAATCCATATTCAGACACAGGCAGATTCAGTTCGTAGACCTCATGTTCAACCACTGCCTTTTGTTCTAGTCAATCGAATTTGCTCATCTGGGCATTCCTCTTATTGGTCCTCTCCTCTCCTCTCCTCTCCTCTGGTCCTCTCCTCTCCTCTGGTCCTCTCCTCTCCTCTCCTCTCCTCTCCTCTGGTCCTCTCCTCTCCTCTCCTCTCCTCTCCTCTCCTCTCCTCTGGTCCTCTCCTCTCCTCTCCTCTCTCTCTGAAAAAGGAGGCCACCTGTGTCTTCTTTTGTGCCAAATCACCTGCTTGTCTGCTTACACTGAAACCTGGTCTTGGGCAGGATTTGCATCTGCATTATCAAGCCTGTGCCACCTTGGGATCAAAGGCATTGACAAGTACTTGTGATCTTATGGAACTTGAGGAATGGGGCTAAAACCAGGCCCTGAGATATGATGTCACTCTGGGTATAAAAACAGAATGCTGTGAATCAATAAACGAGTCCTTCATACCATCAGACAGGGACTACCGGCCATTATTTGCACTTGTAATCTTAACCCACAAGGCTTGTGTAGTAGTGACCAGTGGGTTGGACAGCAATCAATCAGGCAACCAACTTGGGAAGCCGGTGTAGACCAGTGGGTTGGAGAGTGATCAAGCAGATCACCAACTCAGGAAGCTGATGTGGGGCTGGAAGGAGACTTATCAGGTCACCAGCTGTGGTGTGTGGTGAGTGCCCAGGTAGGAATTAGACTGTAGAGCACCAATCAGGCCACAGTCTGGCATTAGACTGTAGAGCGCAATGCCAAGGAGGTCAGAAGAGGGCATCGGATTCCCCTGGAACTGGAGTCAAAGATGGTTCTCAGCCACCATATGGGGATCGAACCCAGGTCCTCTGCAAGAGCAGTCGGCACTCTTAACTGCTAGGCCATCTCTCCAGCCCCTCTTCCTCTCTTTCTACTATTGAGTACATCCAGTGAATTTTCCTTTAACTTTCTGCTATATTTTATTTTTCAATTTTTTAATTTATTGAAAAAGAACTTTCTGGGCCAAGCGTGGTGGTGCACAGCTTTAATCCTAGCACTTGGGAGGCAGAGGCAGGCAGATCTTTGTGAGTTCAAGGCCAGCCTGGTCTACAGAGCGAATTCCAGGCCAGCTAGCTGGGGCTAAGGGAGACCCTGTCTCAAAAAGAACAAAAAAAGAAAGAAGAAAGAAGAAAGAAAGAAAGAAAGAAAGAAAGAAAGAAAGAAGAAAGAAAGAAAGAAAGAAAGAAAGAAAGAAAGAAAGAAAGAAAGAAAGAAAGAAAGAAAGAGAGAGAGAAAGAAAGGAAAAAAGAAAGAAAGAAAGGAGAAAGAAAGAAAGAAAGAAAGAAAGAAAGAAAGAAAGAAAGAAAGAAAGAAAGAAAGAAAGAAAGAAAGAAAGAAAGAAAGAGAGAGAGAAAGAAAGGAAAAAAGAAAGAAAGAAAGAAAACTTTCTTAAATAGAATATTCTATTTTTTCAAGAGAATTTGTGATTAATTGTTGGATTTGTAGGCTGCCTTCCTGTAAGTCCCTGTCATTCGGTTGGTTTTAGTGTTAGCATCAGTCTGCTATCTTTTTCTCATTTAAGTTGTTTCTGCTTGGACAGGTGATTTTCAGTTATATACTGGACACTCTATGTCTTATGTCTGGTTAAATCCTTTGTTGTAGCAGTCACTCTCTCGGGTTTGACACATAGGTCTTTGCCTACTCTGTGGCAGTAGTACTAATTACAATTTAATTTTAAGAAGCTTTACTGTCCTAATTGCACTGTTTGGTTCACATGATTCCCTGGATGTCCACTGATCCTCACTAATGATGCTTGGGGCACAGAAATGTCTTCCTCTAGGCAAGCTGTAGGTGACTCAGTGGGGGAAAGGAGTCCTCAGCTCAACCTGATAGGATTCGCCAACAAGTGGACCCTTGATATTTCAATGTCTTTGACCATACAAAGGAGTCTTAGGCTCCTTAGCATTGAGTTTCTGGGCAGTTCAGAGTGGCTGAGTCTCTCCTGACCCAGAGGCTCTTAATGGAAGAGGCTCAAGCACATAGGAGCTAGCTTTCCTGACTGCTTATAGAGCACAGAGAATTCTTCCCACACTAGGCCACAGTGCTCTTTATATTTAGAATTTTCATATGTAATTACTGAAAGAGGGCTTTTAGAACTTTAGACAGAGGTTTTAGTCCAAAAACTCATGTACATATGTAAAAGGAAAACAAAGTATTCCCAGTTTTTCATATATAAAGCACAACATTTATAAAGCAATTTTCAATTTTTGCTTAAGAATCATGGATATTTATATTTTCCACAGAATTATCTTTCTGTCATAAAATCTTCCTTGAAAAATTTTTGCTAAGTGAGGTAACAGTCTCAGAAAAACAAATGACATATGTTATCCCTCATTTGTGGTCCTAACAGCAAATCCTTATATGTAAGTCAAAGTGAGTAACTGGTCAGTAAAGATAATAACACATTGTTATTGCTATAGATATAGCTTGAAGTATATGTCTCTATTTCTCTCAGTTCTAAGATTTATGAGAAAGAACAAATCTTTTTCTTAAGTACATTAAAATATACATCAGCTCACTATGTAATTTAGAAATGTAAAGTTATATTTTTTGCCTGTATACAAGCTTACAGTTAAACTGTGAATCCCTAAATATATTTTGCAATTAGCCTACAGTTTGATTTTAGACTTGGTAAATTTGCTATATGTAAGAAGTATAAAAAATAAATAAAAATAAAAAAACAAAAATTTTTATTTATTTACTTATTTTAATTTTATGTGTATGAGTATTTTGCCATTTACATACAGGCAGGCAAAATGCCTGTATGTAATAATACAGGCATTTTGCCTGCCTGTATGTAAATGCACCATATACATGCAATGCCCACGGAGGCCTGAAGAGGGTATCAGATCCCCTGGAACTACAGTTGTAGATGCCTATTAGCCACCATGTGGGTGACAGGAACTGAACTCAGGTCCTCTGCAAGAGCAGCTGGTGCTCTTAACCACTGAGCAATCTCTCCAGCCCTCATAAACTCTTCTTTTTTTTTTTTTAATTTTATTTATTTCTGTATGTGTATCAATGTACTGTCTGCATGCAGGTTTGTGCACCCGTGTCATGCAATGCGGAGGTCAGAAGAGGGTGTCGGATTCCCCTGGAACTGGAGTTCTTGAATTGGAGTTTCAGACGGTTCTCGGCCGCCATGTGGGTGCTGGGGATCGAACCCGGGTCCTCTGTAAGAGTGGTCGGTGCTCTTAATCGCTAGGCCATCTCTCCAGCCCCCATAAACTCTTCTTGATGCAGAAGTATTTAGAGGACCACTGCTGTCGCTGGGGATTTCCTCCAAGCAGTGATATGCATTCCATATGCTTGAGTCACATTTAGAAAGAACCATAACTCAGCAGCACTTGCTAAAAGTCACTACAAAATGCTTTCCAATTTCCAAGATGTTAAAATGCTTTTCAAAGCATTAGAATCATATATATTAGTCATTATATATTACTTCATGTTCGTTCTTCTAACTTTAATCTTTATTTAAATTTTTTAAAAGATGAGTGGAATGTAAAACAAACCAGAAGACTCTCTATCTCTACAAAGTTCCTGAGCAGAAGCACTTCTCTGATTTAAGAATGAATACAGCTGAGTGTGGTGATGCACACCTTTAATCCTAGCAATCGGGAGGCGGAGGCAGGCAGATCTCTGTGAGTTCAAGACCAGCCTGGTGTGTACACCAGAGTGAGTTTCAGGCCAGCTGGGGCTACAGGGAGACATTGTCTCAAAAACACTAAAAAATATGAACATATCCATGAATATAGCTCTGGCTGTGTTCACGCCCCTCCTACAAACCTACAGGTCCCAGTGGTCTTCTTTCTCTTAGCCCCTTCCTGTTCTATTCTCCAGCCAGTGGCTAGGATGATCTTTTTTTTAAATTGAAGCTTTGTGCATTTCATACAAAATTTCCAATCAAATTTAGACCCGTGCCCCCTTCCTTGGCACCCAACCCCACCAGAGCTCATGCATTCTGCCAAACATGTCTTTCACCTTTTTCACAGTCTCTCTCAAAATTCTCAATTAGAAGTTTACTGTTTTGAGCAGAGGTTCACTGCTTAGGTCAGTTCTTTGAGCCAGAACTTCTGCCATTCTCTCCAATTTGCATCACTCCAAAATATGCATATACGCATCCCACATATATCATAGGTTTTAGCATCTTCAGCTTATGATTTTTTTTCTTTATTAGGCTGAAAGATGTCATGTTTGAAGACTCCTCCGTGGCAAGCCCAAACAACCATCAGAGTTTGGTGCATATATATTCATGATTGTGAAATCTTCATGGTCAGTTGTTTCTTTGATAAAGATGTAATGGCACTCTTTGTCTCTTCTAATTTCTTTTACTTTGAAGTCTATTTTGTCTGATATTAAATTAGCAACTCCTGATTTCTTTTTGGTACCATTTGTTTGGAATATTTTTTTCCCCCTCCCCCGATCCTTTCACCTTAAGTCGATGCCTATCCTTGAGAATGAGATGGGTTTCTTGTAGACAGCATATAGATGGGCTCTGTTTCCTAATCCATTCTCCCAGTCTATGTCTTTTGATTGGGGAGTTTAGTCAATTAATATTTAAGGTTATAATTGAAAATGTGTGTTGCTTCCTTTCACCTTATTATCCATTTGCATTTTTGGTCTAGGTTTCTACTTCTGCAGTTATGCTTTTACTAATTTTTCTTTCTAGGTGCCTGAGGATAGTTGCTCCTCTCTTCTGTCCTTTGAATTGTTTCAAGTATTCTCTGAAGGGTTGTTTTTCTGTACATGTATTCTATCATCTTATTTATGTCATGGGAGATTTTTCTCTCTCCTTCAACTATAATTAACATTTTTGCTGGGTGTAGTAACTTGGGTTGGCATCTATAGTCCTTTAACACTGGGAATGCTTTGCTACACGTTCTTCTTGCTTTCATAGTTTGCACTGAAAAGTCAGTTGTAATTTTGATGTATTTCCCCTTGTATGTAACTTGTTTTTCTCTTGGGGCTTTCAGAATTTTGTCTTTGTTTTGGGTGTCTAGTGTTTTAACTATGATATGGCATGGGGAGTTTCTTTTCTGATCTTGTCTGTTTGGAGTTCTATGTGCTTCTTGTATTTGTATGGGTTTTTCTATTTTTAGTTTGGGGAAATTTTCATCTATTATTTTGTTGAAGATCTGATCAATACCATTTTCTTGGGATTATTCTCCTTCCTCTAGTCCTATGATGTGGAGGTTTGACCTTTTCATAGTGTCCCACATTTCCTGGTTGTTCCACCTTTGTGTATTTTAAAATTTTTCATAATCTTTACTTGAGGTTTTTAGTTGTTCTGTGTTATCTTCAAGGTCTGATATTCTTTGTTCTGCTTCCTCCATTCTACCTCTGAGGCTTTTTTCATTCCTTTCCTCTTGATTGGATATGTGTTTGATTTCCTTTTTCAGTTCATCCTGTGATTTTTTTAGTATTTCCAATTCCTTTTGAATTTTCTCAATCTCTTCCTGTAGCTCCTTGCTTTGCTGGTTGGTTTCCTTTTTTATTTCAGCCTGGGATCTTTTCAGCATTTCCATTTCCTTCCGAAGTTTGTCATTCTCTCCCTCTAGTTCTTTCTGGCATTTGTCATCCTCTCCCTTTACTTCTTTCCAAAGTTTGTCATTCTCTTCCTCTACGTTCTTCTTGAGTTTTTCATTTTCTCTCCTTAGTTCTCTGACTTGTTCTTTATAATTGATTTCTTTGAATGTGTTTGCAATTGTTCCTCTAAGATCTGTGTCCTGGGCTACCTCCAGGGAGATCATATGGCAAGAATCTCCCATAGGGTTGGTAGAGCTTGGTGGGGAATTATTCTGTGCTTTTCCCATGTTATTCCTTCATTGTGCCCTCTGCATGTGGGTTTCTTTCTGTTTGTATTCTGATGCGAATCCCAAATGTTTCTTCACTGTATTGAAGGTTTGCTTTGCTTGCATCCTTCAGATGCCTTCATTTTTTTCGCCTTGTTTATGGATTGTTGACTTGTTTAGGTTTCAGGCTTTCAATTTTGGTTATATATTGGAAGTCTAACTCACTCTTCCCTTTCTATTCTGAAGGTTCTCCAAAAACTGGGTAGGGAACAATCCAGTTGGTACCCTGCTGAGCACTGTGCTCACTCTGCTTCCTGCCACCCAGTTCCTCTAGGTTGTTTGCAGGGCTTGGTGATGGCCTTGCCTTGTGCCCTGGAATCACTATTGTGGTCACACTGCACTAGGACACTCCCTCAGCAATTCCACTTGGTGGGGGAGGGGTATGTCTCGCTTAGCCCATGCCCCGGTACTCTGTGCTTTAGGTGGTCCTGGGAAATCCCCATTCTAAGCTCTGTGCACTCAAGTCTCACAGTGACAACTGGTCCACCTTTTATATCAGCTAGCAGGGTGATTCCACCCCCACAGCCACACGAGAGACAATGATTCAATCAGGTGGTCCTGGGAAATCCCTGATCTATGCTTTGTGCACTCCAGGATGATCTTTCTAAATGTATGTTTCATCTTTAAATTTTGGTTATTTATTTATTTATTTATTTATTTATTTATTTATTTATTGTGCCTGAGTGTTTTCCCTGCATATAAGTGCATCCATGTTGTGGAATGCCTGCAGAGGACAGGCCTGGAACTAGAGTTACAGATGGTTGTTTGCTGCCACATGGGTGCTAGGAACTGAACTCAGGTCCTCTGTAAGAGCAGCTGGTACTCATAACCACTGAGCCATCTCTCCAGCCCGCATATCTTTCATCTCCTTTTTTATATCCCTCAGTAACATCTGCTGCCTTTGGGGTAAAAATGTATACATATGTGAAATATGCACAAGTATATATGAACATGTATCTGTAATATAAGTCAGTGTGTGTGTGTGCATGCGTGCATGCATGAGTACGTGTATCTGTGTGTGTTTGTGTGCTCTAGACAGAATAATACTCCCCATACAACATGTTCATGTACTAGTCCTTGTAACCTAGGCAAAGGGACTTCAAAGATTAACTGGGACTTTCCAATGAGATACTATATGTATTATCTGGATGGAGTCCATGCAATCATAAGAATCTTTAAAACAGAGGGAGGCAAGAGAAAGAGGAGACGTGACAATGAAAACAGGTGTGAGAGTAAATGAACAGAGGCGGGAGAGATTTGAATTTGAAGACAAGGTACTGTGAACTTTGAAGATGGACAAAGAGGTTACAAGCCAAGGAATTTAGGTGGCCTCTAGAAACTGGAAAGGAGAGGGGAACAGGTTAACCCTTAGAGCTTCTAGGACGGAAGCAACCCTACCAACACCTCAAATTTTAGGACCACTGACTTCCACGACTGTAAGATAAACTTTATATCTTCCTCAGTCTTTTGTGATATATCTCACTATATAGCCCAGGCTGGCCTCAAATGGACAATTCTCCTGCCTCTGCTTCCAGTGCTAGATTACTTGGCTTTAAATTTTTTGTATTCTTCTATACAACTAAATATATAGTAATTTGTTACAACAGCAATAGTGTGTGTGTGTGTGTGAGAGAGAGAGAGAGAGAGAGAGAGAGAGAGAGAGAGAGACAGAGAGAGGGGAAGGCATTGATGTGCTTTGTGTCTTCACAGGACAAGGGAACTGTGCTTTTCACATGCACAGTACTATGGCAGGTGATATTTAGACTTCCAATTTTGTTTCATGTTCAAGTAACACATAGACTTCTTTAATGATAAAAGGAAAATCACCTCCTAGTCATTTGAAAAGTTCATTTATTATATACCAATATACACTTTCTGTAATAAAAAAGCCTCCCAATATATTGAACCATCTTATAAATGAAATAAGAAAATAAAATTTGTATCTGTTTACAAATGGGGTTAAATTAACCAGAACAAGGTGCCTGCCGTATGTATGCCTGCCCTGCAGTCTGCATGAACACTACCCTGGAAGTGGCCACAAGAGAGATGATGCCTTATTCTTTGGCACTGTAGTATTGCTCTTGAATATCTATATAATTACACATACTGATATTTTCAAGTTAGTCATTTTAAAATGTAAAATATTCAAAATATATACAGATTTTACAGTTTCCAATATTTTTGGATTAATCTTTAATATTTACATTTAAATATGTTCAGATTAAACATTTTAACATTCACTCCACACCTTTTCCATGTTCTATCTTGATATATTCTTTATGTGATGACAATGGAATCACATCTGAAAAGATGTTCTTGGGTGATTTGCTTTTTTCCAAATCATAGTAACTTAAAAGTTATGATAGTTTCTAGTAATGCTCAATTTTCATTAAAAAGCACACTGCTTTATAGTATTTTGCCTCCAGAAATAACACATCAAACAAATGTATGTTCTCTTAGGTTTACTACTGAAAAGAATTGTTGAACTCTGACATAGTACCATCATTATTTATTGATACTTATATTTCATGCTTGGCTTTACTGAAATGTAAAATGCACAACAAATATTCTTGCTACTGCTTTGAAAAACTAACAGTGACCTCCCGAAATTCTAGGCAGTGAGCAGTAACTGGGAAGTCCACTCCCTGTAAGTAGCCTATGGAGGGGAAGAAGAACAGTAGTTTGTATTTCTTTGTAGCATTAGTGCTTTCACTTCTAATCACTTGACATTATGTTAATCATAAATGGGTGTCAACAAATACCTACGCAAGCTAAAATGAAATAAATCCTATGGTAGGCAAGCTACGAAGAATAGACTTAGTAGTGAAAATAATTTACAAATAACGAGCTTCTTTCTTACTTTCTTATAGATGATTACATTATTGTAAACACCGAAGAGCATTACTGAACTATGTATAACTTTGGTTTCAAATTTGAAATATCTCCAATAGGCAGACACATACAAATGGATTTTTGAGCCCACCAACTTAATTCCCTGTCCCACCCCAGTAATATAAATGTTTGACTGTGAAGAAAACTACACGTGTATAAAAGAAAAAATCAAATGTATCATACGTTACCATTGTAATGAATACAGAATGAGATTATGTACATAAACATAGCAAAATCACAGTTTCCTGCACTGAACATTTATCAAATAAAAATGTATTGAACAATACTGGGGAGTACGTTCACATGAATTGTGATCTTCTGAAAATTATGGACAAGAATGGAAGACAAGAGGGGGAGCCTTGTTCAAGGACAAGAACGTGACACACAGACTAGGAACAACGTGAAAAAGTAGATGCTTCCGCACTGGGCAGTTTAACTATAAGCATTTTTATTGTTTCTCTATAATTAAATAAAACTCCCTCCAAGTTTAGCAAGATATTGCAACATTTACCATTAGGACAATCCATCAGCTAAAAAAGTCACTAATTCAATGTTGGAAGCAGGTTGGGCGAACTACTTCGTTAACATTGAAACCAATTGCTCTAGACCGACATGGATAATTCATGTACCACATAGGGTCAGTTCACAAGCTATGCTTCTGCCTCTGTCAGTCAACAGACTCCTAACATTGGTGTAAGATGGTGCATGGCTGGATGTGGTGTTAGCTTTACCCCCAGGGCATTTTTGTTTGATGTTCTGAGAATACAATTATGTTAATTTTGGATGGTGAAGGGTAGGAAGTGGACCTGGGGAAAGGGTACAATCTACTTACAAGTCATGCACCCAACTGGATTCTGCTCATACTGCAGAAAAAAAAAAAAAACCCACACACCTTGATCATCACACAGTGCTCTAGAAGATGAGGGTGAAAACGTGTACCCCAGATTTTTTAATGCATCATTAGCCCTTCTGGACAAAAACCACAACTCTCTTCCTCAAGTGTCAGGTGATATATGTAGTAAATGTTTTTGGGATTGTCCTGTTATTTCTTCCAAAAAGCATTCTAATAAAGGCAACCAAATGTCTTCTGGAGCATAATCTCGGCCATTTCCAATAGAAAAGCCTTTTCCCGTGATTAGTGATGTTTGGAATTCGGAGGGTTGTAAATCCAGTCAATTATAATGAGTGCCATGCTTCCCATCATGAAGATAATCCCAGTCACAAGAAAGATCAAAGCCTGCAATTCAGAGAGAGAGAGCATTAGGGAGCAGAGAAGCCAAATACCACTTTGCTTCAGGTGGTTTATGCAGAGTGGCAATGTGTTCGGCATGTTCTTAGTAACAAACAGCAAATCAATTTAGAACCCAGGTTAGAGAAAGGACAGAAAAACCCCCACACAAGCTGAGCTGTCCAGACGAGGTTCAGACAAGCCCTGCACCTCAATAACAACAACGACAACAAAAACCAGACCGGAAGAGGCTCAGACCCCCTGACCTGCCTGAAAGAGACATACAACCCAAGGATTCAAAATAGAGTAATGGTCAATTGATTTGGTACCTGCAAGTGTGGGAGTTAAGCAATAGACGAAGATCGAAGGATGTGGGAAATGTTTACCATCCTCTATGTGGGAAAGAACCAGTCACAATATGAGTAGAATGTGCGTCCAATATTACAAATGCATAAATAAAATGAAGCCTGGATATATGTTGCATTTCTTGTATCTTTGTAAGTTTGAGTATGGATATCTGGTGGTTGTGTCTGTTTCCTCCCGGATAAAGCCTTCTCGGAGGGAAATAGAGTAAACAACAGCTTTCTGAAAGGAAGTCCACATCAGGATGTTCTAAGGGAGATAGTAACAGGATGTCCTGAGGGAGGAGAAATACTCTGAAAGGAAGCTCCTTTAGCTCCTGAAGTAAACAACTCAACAGCTTCAGGAAGTTCCTGAAATTGAGCAGGTTCACTAGGTCCCTCCCTCCCCACAGCTACATCGGCAGTAAGGACTGCTGAGAGACATTCAGATAAGCTGAGCCACCTCAATAAAAGCAGAGGCCAGTCTGGAGGAGAAACAGCTCCCATGTCCCAAAGAGACACCCTCCAACCTGCAGGCTGGGCAGTGTGGCCCAGGTTTCCTGCTTTTGTGAACTGTCACTCATGCTAGGTAAGCTTTTGGTGAAGCACCTGTCTTCAGGTCATTTCTGTTCCTGTGAGTCCTCTCCCATACTCCTGTAAGTTCCCCCAAGCAATTCAGCACCAAGTTGGATGTTGGTGGTTTCCTCGCTTTGGTCTTGTTGGTTCCCTATCCAGAGTCAGTAGATGTTTGTTCCTGTCTCCCTAGGAGCAGTGTCATAAAGCACACATTTATATTTCAGAATTTTAACTAGAAGAGTTTTTAACTGTTCCATATAGAGCAGCTGGTGACCTTTTTCACTAGAAAGGCCAAGGAGATGATTTTATTCATTTTAGATCTGTTCACAATGAAAATGGGTGGCTGGCAGCATGAGAACCTTCCCCCCAATCACACTGCAGCAGAAATCTGAGAAAGGTGACCACTTGGTATCCAAATTTGGGGAAAGATAGCAGGGGGCACTTTTGCTACCCAGTTTTTCTGAACTGTCCCTCCCCAACAACCATCCAACAGGTGAGTGACTTGAAGACCAACATTCTGATTTAGAAGCATTTTAAACTATTCACTAATAATATTTAGTTATTGGAAAAATAGTTATTTGCAGTGCCATGTTTCTGTAGTGTTTATTGTGGAAAAGAATATGTATTCCATAGTTTAATAATAAAATATTTTACATCTGAAAAGATTAACTGGAAAACAAAAGGTTCTCTTATGTATCTTAGGCCAAACAGCAGAGCTTTCTGGGTTTGACTTGTAAGAGGATCAACAAGATATTTAGATATTTGCTACCTGAAGACAAGAAATCCTAGAATCATCTGAGTTTGCTCCAACTACCGGGTGTCAGCCCACCTTTGAATTTTGGTTCTTGTTTATTGTTTCATTTGTCTAAACCATGTATGTTTCCTGGCTTCCTCTAAATAGTTGGAAGAGCGGCTTATAGTGAGGACATTGCAAGTGTTACTTACCCCAACCTTTTGGGGTGACCTAAGAGGTTCTTTCTTGACAAGTTTGAGATAAAATGCTGCTGGAAGAATGAAGATCAGCATGGTAGCAGAGGATGCCCCTGGGGAGAGACACAGGCAGGTCAAAGTCTCACAGGGCAGATCCTGCCAGAAAATCAGATGCCCCCGAGGACATGCTTCAGGTCAAACAAATACAATAACATTCTTCACAACAAAAGCACACACCGAGATCACACAGCTCTTGGATATGCATTTATAGAAAGTATCTTTATGGGGAGTATGTCTAATATCAGGGCTGGAGAGAATATGTCTAATATCAGTGGTTAAGACCCTTGCTGTAGACCTGGGTTTGGTTACCAGCACCCATATGGTGGCTCACAACCATTCATAACTCCAGTTCCAGGAGGATCAGATGCCTTCTGGCTTCTGTGGGCATCAGACACACATGTGATATACATACAAACATACATACATGCATACATACACACACACATGAAAAATAAAGATAAATACATCTTCTATCCTCACTTTTCAAGTTGTCCATACCTGATTCTCTTGAGAGTTTCATACTACATTAAAAATTGAGCAAACCCTCTACCTGTGGACTGAGGAGTTCAGTGCACAACAGACAATGTGGTCAAGGGAAATGAGATGCTTTCAAATACCAAGGTCTTATTCCTCTGAAGATATCCTTAATAGCCAGCTGATACAGCCTTAAGAAAGAGCTAGTGCTAGGTAGCATCTGTCTTCCTGACTCTTCCTTTGAAGACAGAGGTATGGCCTGTGTCCAAATGCTGGGTCTACCTACCCCAAGCTATGTGACTTGTTTTTCCTTGAAGCTAAGTTGAAAAGGCAGTTGGACTAGAAAACTATAGGTGGCACCCAATGACACTTGGGAAAAAGGGAAAATAAGCAGTGAAGCCCAGGCGATCTGAGACGGACTGGATGGACTGCAGGCTCTGGGTAAGCAGCACTGTTTTCCATATATGTCATGTAAGGAGGTGTTCTAAGTCTGAGCTGATCAAACAAAAGCCTTTCTGAAACTTACCTATGAATCCAAAGATGTATTTGATAGTGGGCACGAGGATGACCAGGACATTATTGAGTGCAATGATCACAGCTGCGATGAGGAAGTGTTTTATCCAGCTGAAGGGTCTCTTGGGAAACAGCAAAGTGATCACTGACGTACGAATCTGCAACAAGAACATCCAAAGACACCATCACTTCTCTGTGTTTTTTTTTAACTTTTGATATTATTTTAAGTATTTTAATCATTTCTGATTCTAATCATTTTAATTCTTTTTCCCTTTTCTCCCCCAAAAATCTTGCTATTTTTTCCTCATATTTTTATTGTGTTAAAACATATACACAACGTAGAATTTACCAACTTTACAGCTTTTAAATTTATACAGCTCAGTGGAATCAAGTCCATTCCTGTAACTGTGCAAACTTCATGCTGATTTTTGATGTCTGAGATAGAGGGACACTTTTCCTTCCTAGTATATCATGTGCTTACTCTTATTGGATTTTGGGTGTTTTTTTTTTTTTTTTTTTGCTAAAAATAATCTTGGGAGGAATAGCTAAAATAATAGCTTTAGACAATTTAGAGGCAGGAAAACCCTGGTTGGTGGCTGTGTTGTATTCCTTTTAGACTGGCTCAACCATTGAAGCAGTGAGTTGATTCACACAGATTGTGAAAACCATTTCTATAATCCTGGCTTTTTCTTAATTTTGTTTTATTTAATGTTTTGCCCTTGCATATTAAAAAACGTGATTTTTTTTTTGTGTTACTCCTTTCCTCCTCTGCCCCTCATTAAATGATTATAGATCCATAAAAGGCAAGGAATCAGACTTCAGAGTCTCAAGATTCCTCAGCGCTCCTCACTTAGGGACTTGCAGAGAGCAGGCACTCAGTAAATGTTCAATTAAATTGATAGCAGGAATATTTTCCCTTCCCCTCAGGGTCCTTGACATATTCCAGCTCTATTTCAGCAGCTGAAATAAGTAGGTAAAGGGTCAAGGGAGGCTCCACTAGCAGGGGCGCTCGAGTTACTGTGGTGAGACTGCATAAAGAGGTCCCTGGAGTAGAGAGGCAGAGAGCATGCGCCTATCTGAAACACATTTCTTTGGAATCTGTTAAGAGAACTCTCTTTTTCCTTTACTTAGTAGAATCACTCCATCGGCCTTTCAGGAAGTAAGCACTTCAGTTAAGGCTTTTGCATTTTCAGAAATAAGTGGGATTGATTTTCATTTTAAAATTTTAGTTCCAGAGTTTCATAATGGTGCGGAGACGGGAACATATTTCAGTGACAGCAAACGTGAAATTCATTTTGAAATACGTATGAGCAACAGAAAAAAAAATGCGAGCTAAATTGCTAGCCATCCCTCTTGTGGCATTCCTTTCATTCCACGCCACGAAAAATTAGAGCCATCTGTGTAGGCTGAAAGGGAATTTCATTCCTCGAATGGCAAACCACATAGTCCTGCAAATGTTTTAAGAGTGACTTTGTACAGGATTTTAAAAATTGGATTAGTGAAAAGACTGAGACTCGTTTTGAAAAACACCCTGGGGAAAAAAAGTGTTCTGATGTTGTTTCCTCGACTGCTTCTACGACTAGATTGATACTCAGTTCTGTCCAGAGAGATCTGCTCAGTGCCTTACAGTAAGGTAATGTGATGATATGTACTGTAATATATTGTGAGGATATATAATGTTAAGGACCTGTCTGACAGTGATAAACTTACAGAATAACAAGTCGAATGCAGATTCACTTTTCAGGCAGATGTCAATGCTTATGTATGTGTCTTTTGGCTCTTTGTTAAAATGCTGCACTCAGTTCACTACGCTGAGTTGGGAGAAGTTCTGTAATGTCCAGGACCTTTGAGAATAAATGTTTTCCCAAGGTCTCTGGGATTCCAGGAAGATTAAGGTTTGGCTTAGCGATATGAGAACAGAAAATTGACAGGAATGATAGGTGAAGTGGCTGGAGTGGAGAGTGAAAGCTTTCTTTCTTCTCCTGGTGGGTAAGCTTCAGAAAACCCCAAACAGAATTAAGGAATGTCAGTACCCTCCAGAAGAGGGCAACAGAGCAGAGACAGGCTGGTGCTGGCCTTGAAGAAGTCAGAAGGAAACCACTGGTCACTGTATGCTACAATGCTGCCTTGACGAGAAAGCAGGCCCGGAAGGCCCGGGTAGTCCTAGTCACCCAGACCAGGACAAATTTTTACCCACAAAGCCCTGAAAGTCCCTCCTCTTATCCACGTGCCCTTTAATCTACTGCTACAAGCTGATAAGCATCTGCAAATACAGGTCAGATCCCCAGCAATAGCCAGGGCCCCTAATCAAGAACACTTTCAGAAAGTTTCCATGCAGCTCTGAAGAGAACATCAGATGTTTCCAGAGGGAAAACATTGTCTTGAGCACAAGTCTCTTAGGAGGTGCACTGTGCTGATGTGGGGACCCAATGTGAAGACCAGAGATGTGGAGGCTGCGTGCCTCGACTCTACACTCTAAATAAACAAAAACTCTCCCACTGGCCAGGAATGAGTCTTTCATAGGGCAGGACTGCTTAGGAAAAGGCCGCTGGCAATACCTAGTCTCTGGCAAAGCCTGACAATGTCTGTGCTTTTCTGTGCGCTGTGTCTATGCACTCTTCCAAACAGGAGACCGGAAGACAACACAAACAAGAGGAATGATTGTCCTGTGAGACAATGAAAGAGAAGGAACTAGAACACTGAGATGTAAGCTTTCTGAAAGTGTAGCATGTGTGGAGCTTGAATCTGCATACACGATAAACCATAAAATGATTTAGTGTTCTGTCCTCTGTGGCGACATGGGAACCTGCCTGTGTAAAGGAGAGCACAGCTTCACATGCTACTGTCCAGATGACCCTCTGGAGAGAGCTGCACCCCATAGTGGACTGCCAACCCCACATCCAAGGGAATGAATGTTAGGATGCTATAATTCATCTCATTGGTATATTTGTTGGACAAACATCACAGACAGTTACTATGTATTTGTGCCAAGAAGGAAAACCTAGCCTAACTGGGGAATAGGAGGATAATACATGAAATAAAAGAAGAGCAAGCAGACAAACATCCTGTTGTCTAAGAAAGAGCACAGTTATCATTTGTTGAAAGAAAGAGAATATAAAATAATGGCTGAAACAGAGATTTTAACCCAGATTGGGTTGTTTTATTACTTATATGTGAGGCTACCAAGCAGGTTAAAAAAAAACTTCTTAGTCATCGAGAGTTTCTGAATGCAAGGAAAGCTGTCCCGGAGAGCTAGGGTGTGACATTTGACACACTGATACCTTGTCCCTAAATTACAAGAAACAAACAAAAATACCACTAGCAATAATGACCACTTTGGCACAAACGTTCCCGCACTTGGTTTATAGAACCTGCCTGGGGCAAGGCATTGGCGCCGCCGTCTGCCACCCTCGTATTCATGGGCATTTGATTTATTTGCCCAGATCTTCATCCAAATGGAATCGTGACACATGAATAAGTGAATAAACTAGAAAAAGCAGTTCATTCATTTCAAGAAAGGCAAGCTTCACTTAGAGACCAGTTTTCATAGCTAGCATCGCTCTGAGCTGTCCTCTGTGCCAGCTGCTGGGCCTGCCTGTGATCCCTGCTGAAACTGTGATGGTGAAGGCTGTGGTATGCTTAGCACGTTTCATAAATGCCGATGTCCAGTGAAAATACACAATGAAGGACAGACACTGGCTCTTTTTCTGAATGTTGGTTCTCACGGTTGATTTCGACTGTAACAGCGTTTCTTGTGGCTGTTGATAGTCAGGGAGCTCTCTCTATAGAGATGAGGATTTTCAACATTGAGGTGATAGATTTACGGCTTTTGCTTCCCACTCTGAGCATGGCAATGACCCTTGCATTAGCTACTAGCTGTATAACCACAGCGCCCTCCATCAACCTCTTAAGACCATGACTGGAGCAAAGCAAAAAACACATAACAGATTTCTTGCATGAAATTACTTAACAATGATGTAAGTGCCTCTGGAATACCCAAATTTACCCATTGATTTATTGACCCACAAGAACTCCAGATAGGCTTTACCCAGAGAAGCTGTCTCTGTGACATTTTATCTTATAGAACACCTTCTGCATCGTGCTTGAGCTGGCGCTGATTTTAGCAGAGAGCTGTATGTATGGCATTTAAAAATACTTTAAGACATATTGAGGCAAGACATTATTTAAAAGTAAATTATTAGCCACTATAGTTAGAAGGATCGGATGTCATGTGCTCATGGAAAAGGAATGTGCAAAAATACACTTCACCACACAGGCTGCGTTTAAAGTGACCACAGTGTCATTATTTGAGTAGTTCTCCTTTGCTGAGTCCTGGGTGGAACATTCTGTACACAACAGGACTGGTTACTGTGCCATTTCTTTTTATACCCATGAAAATGAATGAGCAAATTGAGTGGCCACCAAAGAGACAGAGTTGGCAGGCAGATGAAGATCTGTGTCTTTCCATAGGTGGTGTATTAACTCACACAGCCCAAATTCTCACTGCCAGTCCAGTGCTGGGCACAGGACAAACTGGCACGTTGAGTAGTGCCCAGGATGGAGAATTGCAGTCAGAGTTGCCAGAAGGCCTGCGTTAATTTTGGTGGGGAGAAGGTCGAGGATATGTGTGATGTGTAATAAAACTATTTTTCAAGAATCTCTGTGTTGGTATGTAATTTACCTCACATAAGTTTCCTTCACATGAGCTATAAAGATGTCACATTCAGTAAGCTGACCCTTAGATGTTATCCTGGCACAACAAATTAGAGAGCAAAGTGAAATTCCTTCAAAACCATGTTGAAAATGCAATGCATCTGAGCCTAATGTTGCAGTGATTCTCAAGCTGTATGAACTACTCTCATTTTTAATAATCCACAAGACAGGAACTCAAACTCTGTTTTTTAGATTCAAATTTCAATATACAAATTTACGTTTTTTTCCCTCATAATTTAAAAGCAGCTCCTAAAACTACTTGTTATATTTACATATTAAATGATTAATTTTAAGTGGCTCCAAATGTTATCTGGAAATAATAATCTGGTTGGACATTATAATTTCAAACACTTATATACTTAGATCGACATCAAGTCAGAATATTACACCAACTCATGAGTTAAACAGATTGCTCTCATCACAATTCCATGTACTTACTGGGAACAGGACAATGGGCACAGTTAATGTTACTGCCACCAGGACTGCCAGGCGTACCATGAGAAGAGGGGTGTCAAATGTATACACTTTGCTGTAAGCATGAAGCAATTCATCTTCAACTTCTCCTGCAAGAGCAAGAAATGAAAGGGTTGCTAAACCAGCACTGGTTACGTGCAGAAGCATTTTATGGAGGGGAACATGGGCAGTGGACAGACCCCGGCCTGGGCATTCGGAAACCTCTGTGCTTATCTTTCATCTGAGCTATTGGTTATGAATCTCAATGCTTGTGAGTTGGAGGGTAGAAGGTACTTTTTCAGCTTATCTGTATCATAATAAATCTATCTCTGCCATAAAGAAGCATCACGACGAGGACGAGGTGCTCCTGCTGAAGGCTGATGAAAGGTCCAAGCTTGTCCATCCCAGGCCCCCCTCGTCCAGCCCCTCCCTCCTGATTCTTCTTTATATCCCATGTGGCACCTCTAGGACTGATGATCTCATTTTCAAGTTTAACCCTGACTTCATCTTGACACTGAAACACAAACTCTTGTTTGTTTGTTTTTCAGCGTGTGTGTGTGTGTGTGTGTGTGTGCAACATGCATACACTTGCCTATGTGTGCATAAGCAGAAGCTAGAGGTTGACCTTGAGATGCCTTTCTCAATGAAAGGCCTAATCTTTTGAGACAGGGTCTCTCAGTGAAGCTAGTGCTTGCCGTTTCACCTAGACTGGCTGGACAGCAAGACCTCAGGATCGGCCTCTCTGTCTGCCCCTGCCTCCCAGAGCTAGGGTTACAGACACATGCTGGTAGGCCCAGCATTTATCTGGGTGCTGGGGATCCAGACTCAAGTCCTCATGCCTGCACAGCAGGCACTTGACCCACTGAGCTACATCCTCAGCTCTCTTGGGGTTTAAGTAACTGTTTCAGGAGACTCATTAGAATAACATGCAAGATGGACCAGTGTGATTCTCACAGGGCATCCCAGTGATTTTGCTCTAAGATCTATGCAATGCTCTCCTCAAAGGCACAGTCAGAATTTCAGACACGAATGGAATCATACGTACCTTCATTTCCCCACTATTCCTCTCAAGAGGAGAAGGAGTAAAAGGACACTCAGTGGTACTGACCTTAACCTTCTCTAACCCACAACCAATAAGAAGTTCAACCACATCTAAAGCAAGTGCTTGGTTAACAAACAGAAAACAAACCTATGAAATGATAGATGCTCTGGGTCACTTCCCATTCCCGTCCCAATTTGTCATTCAATCAATTCCATTTACTCAAGTTGTTGAGGGAAAAATGTCAAGTAGTTTTATACCCATCCTTTCTACCAAAAACAACAAAAAAACCCAAAACCAAAACCACTTTATATATGTTGACACACTGATTAGTATAAAAATATTCTACCATGCTTTATATTTGATTCCATGAATTATTCTGTCTGCACACACTTCATGGAAAGAATAAATAATGCTAATCCTTTTGTACAACATTAAGATGCTGGAGAGGAGATGTGTAATGCATGACGTGGCTAGTGCACAGCTTTAAAAAATTTTTTAGACTTCACAATAGCAAGGAGCTGGAACCAACCCAAGTGCCCCTCAACTGACAAGTGGATAGAGAAAATGTGGTACATCTACACAATGGAGTTCTATGCAGTGGTAAAGAAAGATGACATCATGAACTTTGCAGGTAAATGGGTGGAGCTAGAAGACATCATGCTGAGTGAAGTAACACAATCCCAGAAAAACAAACGACGAATGGTATCCCTCATCTGTGGATGCTAGTGCCAATTACCTAATTGTATGGCAAACTGAGCAATGTCAATGTGATCTGAAAACAACTGTGCTCTTATATTGTAGAATCCCTTAAAAAATAATAAAAAAGAGAAAAGACTAAAGCAAAAAAAAATTTTTTTAGAATATGCCCAGATTATAAGAAATTCTGTTATATTCTTTGAATTACTTTAACAGAATTCAGATGAACCAGGGACTTTACTTAATGTTCTAAGACTCCTGCCTTGACCTGACTGGTAAAGAAGAAATGGGTTCAAACTTGAGGACTTCATCACATTCCCCCCATTGCTTGGCGATTACTTTTTTCTGAATAGAGTTTTGCCACAGATAATTGAATTCATTCTCATTGCTTCTAGCCTGAGCTAGACCAGAAAACCTGGACAGAGAAATATCACCTATCCAGGAGGGAAAATAACTTTATCTGAGGAAATTTGGGGTGTGTGTATGTGTGGGTTGCATGTAGGTGAACATATGTGCAACAGGCTGATGGTAGGTGTCTCAGTCTAATCACTAAGAGAATGACTGGAACAGACAGACCTACCATAGAAGGTTAGGTAACCGAAGAGAGCAGCAAGCAGGTACATGAGAAGCATTCCTGTGATGGAAATATTGGACACGGTTTGCATCTTCCTCCGGGACCGACTGGAAAGAAAAAGAACACTGAGCTTCATTTAAAACACTTATTTAAACATAACTAAAAATTTAAAAAATGAAACCTACAAAACGTAACTGCAGTACACAAACTTATAATTTGTTTAAATGTCTCAGACAACTAAGAAAGATTTGTTTGTATTTTTCTTAAACACTATCACCCTTTAATCTTAATAACAACCATTTTCCAAGGAGTGATCTAGTTCATAGCACTAAGCAAGCTTGACTACTAAATAATTAATGTAATTAGCATAAGGCTCAAACTGGCCCCTGTGTTAAAAGCATTTCCAGTTCATGGTGAAATGAGTCCAATGAAGAAAAGAACCAGGTAGAATCAGCAAAGTCCTATCACCAAGAGTTCAGACTACTAAGGAAGCTTTATATTGTCACATGGAAGCTTCTAGAAACCATTATAAAAGAGAACCAAGTCAACCCTTAGGATTTTCAAGTACATTCTATATGTGATTCTCAAAGTAAATCAAAGACTCAAAAATAATTGAAAGTGACCCAAAACATTTTATGAGGCAACATAGAATTCATGGGGAAAAAAAAACCACCGTGTTGGTTTAAAGAGTTAAGAACCGGGCTGGAGAGATGGCCTAGTGGTTAAGAGCACCGACCGCTCTTACAGAGGACCCGGGTTTGATCCCCAGCACCCACATGGCGGCCGAGAACCGTCTGAAACTCCAATTCCAGGAGAACTCCAGTTCCAGGGGAATCTGAGACCCTCTTCTGACCTCCGTGGCATTGCACGACACGGGTGCGCAAACCCACATGCAGACAGTACATTCATACACATACAGAAATAAAAAAAAAAAATTAAAAAAAAAAAGAATTAAAAAAAAAAAGAGTTAAGAACCATTAAATGACACCTCACTTAAAGGGTAAAAGGGAAGCTGTTAGAGTCAGTTCATATCTATCTTGTTCCGAGTAGGTGTCAACAACAACCTCAAAGGAAAAGACTGTGAATAAATCACAGGCCACCCACTAGAAGAAACAAGGTTTTGTAGCCAGTGTCTCCATTGTGTACACGAGACCATAAAGGCCACACAGTGGCACATCTGTAATTAATGTCTTTTAGGTGAGGATTATGAACTGACTATAGATGTCATTGGTCGCTTAGCAAGGCTTCCCTAATCCTACATCTTGATTATCAGAAGTACTGTCATTTCTAATACAGGTAATATCACTTCTCACCAAAATCCATATTCAAATCCACATGTGCCCAAATCAGCACACTCCATTGTTTCCTTTCACCCATGTAAGATCCTTCTTTGAACCATCAGCATGGAAGGACAGGCCATGTAGGCCGGCTCATGCCTTGGTTAAAACACATTACTGGTTTCAGGATAGACTTTCCCTGTTGGCTCTGTGAGCTATGCTTCCTCTTAACGCATCTTTGAATATAAGAACACATTTTCAAATCCAATTAGAATGCTAGATGAGGCCTGCCTTACTCTTTAAGTTCACTGTAGATGGGAAGAACCTCGGGATGGCACACGAACGCAAATGCCAGGATGGGAATTGCGTAGGCTGTCTGGAAAACAAAGACAACACCACATGTTTAGCATTCCAGCCCAGAGGGTGACTCCAGACCACCTAGTTTAGCAAATAAAACTCAGAGGCCGGTAGCACCGGGCTCATGAGAAGCTTGGGTCTGTCCCTTACCCGGGAATTGAATACAAAGTATTTGGGTTGACACTTGTCATCACTGTGGGCTTCGAACTCCACTCCACTGCCGTGAAGAGAGCCCTTGGCCTGGTTCTCATCCAGCCCTGCGGGGTTGCGGTGGGTGTAATCCATCATGAAGTTCACACCGGAGCTCTCCGAGTTGTTGGGTAACATTATCACGTGCATCGGAAGTGTGTTGTTGAATGTCAGATTGCCAACATTATGATCCAGAACAGGCAGAGGGCAGGGTATTTGAAATTTTTTATAAATCACCTAGACCAGTCACGAAAAATTAACATAAACAAAAAAAGTCAAATTTGGGGAGGAAAAAAAATGAAATAAAAATCTGTGTGGTTTATAGGGTGGGGGCAAGGAGTCAACTAAGGATTCCTTTAGACTACTGGGCTGTGGGAGCCCCTCTAGCCATTCAAAGCAAAGAGTTGGAACTATGATTGGTAGTGATATTTCTTAGAGTCAACAGTGCCACATGTTGCACAGGTCCAACCCACGCTGTGTTGCTGCTCTGTGACAAAGATCATGTCCTTGCCATATTTCAAACTAATCATGATATGAATCACCAAAAATTATTCCCTCTTTGGGGGGAAATGCTTTAAAATTTTTTCATCCATGATATTATAAGGAATTTCTCCTGTTTTGGTAAGGGGTCAATTTCTCCTTTCATTCCACTGTGATCAGCCTATCGTACTGGGCAGAAAGTGGAAGGCAGAACGGCTGGGTAAATGAACACATGGCTCCGGCTTGCTCATGCCTGCCTACTTCCGCCTTCCCAAGTACTGGATGACGTCATGGTCCTTTGTCCAAATATTCTCGCAGAGAGCCTAGAACATACCGGCAGCAATGACCTCGACATTCTCACTGAAGTATTTTTTAGACTCATGACTATTATTTCCTCATTCCAAATTAGAATACAATAAAACTGTGATGCAAGAACGAGTTCATGCTAGTGAAAAGACTGAACAAAAAAAATGAGGACACTAGTTCAGGCACTACAAAAGCATGTCATGCTCAGTGAGCCTCAAGGATCATGTCAACAAAGCACTTACCACACTGACAAAAAACACCATGCAAGTAAGAGAAAATCCACTGGTATAACCAAGGTAACCTAGGAGTTAGCAGAAATAGTTTGGAAGGTAAATATAGCATCTAAAAACAGCTGATCTATTAGAATACAAAATAAAAATAAACACCCTTTCTGTAGACAGTGAATTGAATACCTAAATTTTTAAGAAGAGAAAGTGGAAGGATAATCCCCACAGACACAAACACAACGAGGTAGTTGCCGTTGAGGTACCATTCCCTAAAAGAGAAAGGGAGGAAGGTGTTGAGATCAGAAAAGACCAGGCAGAATGAGTTTCTTGACATCACAGAGGGAATGTAAGACATACCCAGTATTTTCTTCAAGACCCATGAATGCTCGGATTACTTCAGGTAGTTCATATTTAATGATAAAGAGGTAGCTTGACATAGCTGAAATGGAAGAAGGACAGCTTAGTGTTGTACATACACTGAGGTCCCACACAAGTTATCAGACATCCTGGCATTTGAAGCATCCATTCTTCTCAGAAAATGACCCTCTAGTCCCCCAGACAGCACTCTACAAAGCTTCCAAGTTCTTTTCAAAAACAGTCGCTTGATCTTCTAGCTCTTCCACAGGCACTGTTGCTAATGGTATCAGTGCTGATTCTGTGTCCCATCCAGCTTGAGATATCCAGAGAGCCTGTGGGTTCCATGTTTTCAATCTGATTAGTTAGAAATCACCATGACCTGCATCAAGTGTGTCTATGGGCCAGGGTCTGGAAACAAAGCCCAAATGAAGAGCAAAGAACTGGGAGGCAGAGCTCAGTCGTCTCTAGGGTCTCTGCCTGTCCCCAGGTGACACCTGTCTGGTCCTCTGGGGTCTTCCTGAACAGCACATAGAATCTCAGATCAGTGATTACTGAAGCTTTCTAGACTGATAAATGACAGTGAGAAAAAAAAAGACAGCTTCTCCTCCATTTTGTCTATTTAAGAGTTTTGACTTTCTATTTATTCTAGTACCCCACTGGTCACATAACAAATTAAACAAAAGGGCAAAGGTGGAATATGGGTGACCATATACTGTTTTGAAGCAATCATAAAATCTATACCCCTCAGAAAAAAGAATATATACGCACAGCAAAGCATTATGTCTTTGCCTCCCATCAGAGGGATATGTGTGCCATTCATTTCCCAAGTCCAATATTTAGTATACTTTGATACTAATTTGTTATTTGGCACGTGATTAAAGGGATCAAATGAAAATAAAACTGACAGGGCTGAATATGTAGCTTGATTCCCCAGCATGAATAGAGACCTGGGTTTGCTGCCCAGTACTGCCCCAATTTTACACGGAAGATTTAAGTGTGTGCTGTACCCTCCTGCTAAATTTTTGCTAGAACACATTTAGCACAGACATCCAAGTTGAGCCCTGCATTGCTAATAGTTTAAAATTATTTCCTTAACTTCCAATGGAAGTCATAATGGGACTGGTTACTTCTGACATTGCCCAATTCTGTGTATTAATTACTTCAACTGATCATCTGAAAGGCCCTTGAGGCGACAGGTATATGTTGTTACCCTCCTGTGCAGCTCCAAATGTAAAGATTTCGAGAGACTCAATAACAGGTCCAAGACCACACTGCTTGAAAAGATCAGACCACAAGGAAAACACAGGGGCCCTGACTTCTGAGTCAGTGCTCCTTCCCTATTGTCAAAGAGAAATGATTTCTTTTTTTTTAATTTTTTTTTTTTATTTTTATTTCCGTACGTGTATGAATGTATTGTGTGCATGCAAGTCTGTGCACCCGTGACGTGCAATGCCGCGGAGGTCAGAAGAGGGCGTCGGACTCCCCTGGAACTGGAGTTCTCCTGGAATTGGAGTTTCAGACGGCTCTCGGCCGCCATGTGGGTGCTGGGGATCGAACCCGGGTCCTCTGCAAGAGCGGTC
>VZQC01015009.1:3262114-3361119 GCA_009823505.1 Rhizomys pruinosus | reverse complement strand
AAAAAAAAAAAAAAAAAAAAAAAAAGGTAACTCCAGTGATCCTGGGACCTTAATCTTCAATGCAAAAACATAAAGAGAAATAAGCATAAACTGAGGACTCTGGGTGTAGCTTAGTGGTAAAGTACATTGGCATGCAAGGTGAGAGAGAGAGACACACACACACACACACAGAGAGAGAGAGAGAGAGAGAGAGAGAGAGAGAGAGAGAGAGAATATAAGATTATGGCTGGCGATTCGCACCTTTCCTGTGAGATTTAAAAATTATAAAGCAGCAGCTTTTCTGTAAAGTGCTTGTTTGTTGCTGGAAGAAGTTTTTGTTTTTTTTTCTTTGTTTTGTTTTTGTTTGAGGGTTTTATTTGTTTTATCAAACATTCCATAGAAAATTCTAGCAGGCCACATGGCAGCCCCACCCCCTTACCTCCAATGTTCTGCATTGTAATGGAGACAAAGGCTCCAATTTTACCAGGCCATCCAAATGCCTTTTCCCCTAATTTTTCATAAATTAAAGAACCTACAAGGGAGATAAGATTACTTTGTTAGAGGATCATTTTAACATCAATAGCACTTTTGTTATATAATTCTACACTGGAATATCAAACACTTAACTGAATAGTATATAGAACTTATAACCCCCAAAAGATGAGGCCTCAGAAACCAATGAGCAGTATGTTAAAATATCTTCTAATAAGAAACAGTGGCTCCTTTCAGATGTATGTAGCAAGCCACAGCAGATATTTCTATCATCCACCAAAACTCTTTTTCCCCACATTTTTGGTTTGAACCCGAGCCACTCGGCTTTCATTCATTCTCTCCCTCACCCACTTAACGAGAATGCTTAGGAGACCATATTGCTGCAGTCGGAAGTAAATGAAATGGGAAACTGCCTTCCTCAGCTTGCAAAGCTGCATAGCTAAAAGAATCAAACTCGGAAGATAGCCTATTAGCTTACGATACAACTTGAGGGTGCCATACCTCCTTCCTTGGCTGTCTTTAGTAAAAGATGAACTGAATAGAGTGATAATATTGCCACAGCAAGCAGCATGATTCTGCAAAGGAACAGAGAGTGAAAACACAGGTTTTATAATAGCCATGACATCTTATGCTCCACATCACAGTTAAGTAATCATATCTTGCTTTTCCGTCATTAACTTTGCAAAAGTATATGGATTTGGAGGATTCTGGGAAAGTTTTGCATTCAGCCATATTATCCTTTAATACAACTAGAACTTCCTATATGATATATGTCTAAATCTCCTACCTGAAGTCTCTTACATGGTTGTGGGGTCTGTTTCACAGCTGGGATGCTAAATGTATAAAAATTAACATACTACGTCCACTTACTTAGCATACTGGAATATGTAATTATATTTGCATCAACATATAGACTTGAAGGTTGTTTAAAAAGCTGGCTATGCCAGGTGTGGTGGCGCACACCTTTAATCCTAGCACTTGGGAGGCAGAGGCAGGCGGATCTTTGTGAGTTCAAGGCCAGCCTGGTCTACGGAGTGAGTTCCAGGACAGCTGGGACTACAGGGAGACCCTGTCTCGAAAAGACAAAAAAAAAAAGCTGGCTAAACCTAGGTTCAGAAACCCAATTTTTGTAACCACCAATGCCGTACACAGAAAAGGAAGGTGCTTTGTTAATTGGAGGGTTAAGCAATTCCAGATGTTAGAACTCTCTATGGGACCTTGTGTGTGAATGGCTTCTGTATGTTCACACTGATCAGCATTTCTCCAAGAATTAGACTATAAAAATAAGGGTGCAGATAGAGCCATATGGAGTGGCACACATCCATAATCCTAGCACTTGGGAAGCTGAGGTAGGAGGATCACTAGTTTGAAGTCACTGTAGGCCACATAATGAGACTTTGTCTCAAATGAAAATGATCAAATCATCTACGTAATAAATGAAGGGACTGCAGTAACCTTATCTGAAACTCAAAAAGGACATCTTCCCCTCCATTTACTTTACTTGAGAACACAAACATCTCCCCCGAGTTTATGAAATCCTCTGATAATTCAGGAGAAATCAATGCTGCCGATGTTCATCTCTTACTCTCTGGGCCCTCACTTTCCAGAAAACAAGCCTCCCAGGACCGTCCAATGAATGACTTAGTCATATGTTCCATATGAATATACCTGTTTTTAAAAAATTATGTAATTCAGATTACATAATTTTGTTCCATGGAAAAATAACACGTAATGAGCATTCCTATATTCTAAACACGTGCTTGGTTTGGCAGGAATTCTAAACACAAAACCACCATAATATGGTGCCACTTGCTGTGAACCAAGAGAGACAGCCGAATCCATTCTGTGCGACTTGGATACACAAAACACATCTTATTCTACTTAGTGATATAAATGCTCTGGCCAAATTAATATCTATTAAATGTTTCTAAGCCTGAAATAAGGCCTTTGTTTTAAAAGTGGAAGGCAGTGTTCTCCATAAAGTGATCTATGATTCTCTGGATGGGGGAAGGTCAGTATTTTCCATTTCTGTTCAACAATGATCTGTGATAATCTCTTTTTTTTTTTGATCTGTGATAATCTTTTAATTAACTTTAATTACATGTATAGTTAATAAAAAAGCCATCTTTTTCTCTAGGAGGTTTTGTTTATTACAAAAGCATACAAATACACAAATATATTACTAGCCTAAGATTCAGATACTAAACAGCTAATTGATTTCAAAATGGTTTATAAAAGTAAAGTTGGCACAAAAAAAAATCCATTCAACTAAAGACTATTATACATAAAATAGTTCAATGGAGGCAGTGACACAAGATAAATATTTATAGTCCCTCAAATAGCTGTGTGATTACCTAATCATATGTGATATTAGAACACAAATAACATATTAAAATATAAATGTTGCATTCTTAGACAGTTAATTCTCTAGCCTTGCATGTGGGACCAGGATCTGTGCTCACATGATAGCTCACGTGCAACTTTATTCTTGTGAAGAATTTCACTACTGACAACCGTGCCTTGGAAAATACCAAGCTGTATGTAACCACACAAACACCTGTGGTTGTCCATCACAGGCTGGGCTGTATCCAACCAGCCAATTGGTCAACTCTGGGACACTGCTACCCTTAGGCAGCCTTTGAGTAAGTTTGGTGAAAGCACACAGGTTTAGAAATTAGCTTCAGTCACTAGGCAAATATTCCCTGTGTGAGCCACTGGGTTAGGCTTTAGAAAATGGCATCTGGTGAGGCTTCAGTTTAATTCTCTAGAGCACATAGGCTACCAAGGGAGCTAGACATTAACTAAGCAAATCCAACAAGCACACAGGATGTTACCCCTGAGGCAAGTATATAATAGATTTGCCCTAGTCACACAGGTGAGCACTAGGGTGAGTTGGGCTGAGATGAGAGGGGTTAACTAAATGAAGAAAGGAAAGAGGATTCCAAAGCCATATGCAAAGGCCCATGGGGTGGCGAGAAGGCCTGTGCGAAGGTGTCCAGAGGCATGGGAAGTAGGAACAAGGCACACTGGACGCTCAGATGAGTTATTTTTCCAAAGAGTATTTAAAAATTAAATATTTGGGGCTGGAGAAATGGCTCAGCAATTAAGAACTGATCATGAGGAGGACACCACAGGTTTAGTTCCCAGCATCCACATGGCTGGTAACAACCATCTAGAACTCCAGTTCCAGGGGATCTGACACCCTCTTCTGGCCTCCATGGGTACTGCATGACACAGGTGCACCTACTTACATGCAGGCAATACACCTGTGCACAAAAAATAAAGACAAGTAAATATATATGTACATATATATATTTTAAAAAGATGGCAGTGGGGCTAGAGAGATGGCTCAGTGGTTAAGAGTGCCAACTGATCTTGCAGAGGAGCCGGGTTCAATTCCCACACCCACATGGCGGCTAAGAACTGTCTTTAAGTGGGGTACACACCTTTATTCCTAGCACTTGGGAGGCAGAGGCAGGAGGATCTCTGTGAGTTCAAGGCCAGCCTGGTCTATGGAGTAAGTTCCAGGCCAGCTGGGGCTTTAGGGAGACCCTGTCTCAAAAAAAAAAAAAAAGATGGTAGCCAGGTGTATTTGGCCATGCCTTTAGTCTCAGCACTTTGGAGGCAAATCTATGAGATGGAGGTCAGGCCATATTTCAAATAAACCAATGACAATAATTGCTTTTATTTGCTTTGCTTTTGAGAAAGACATTTCTGATTACTAAATGCTAGGTTATGTTAAGTATCTGTCAAGCAATGAGATACTTTGTGTAATTGTTTCTTTCTGTGGATTGGAGGGGCTGCTCTACCATTTGGGGTTGTTGAGCACAGAAATGTCTACCATTTGGTTAGAGATGGTCAAGTGACTTGCTATTCATCCGATGGTAGATTTATCAAAAAGCAAGAGGAATTTATACTTTCTCAGGTTCTTCTTGTTCATGAAAAATAGATATCAGGTTATACACAGACTTCAACACCAAATGCAGACATGCATGTTGACTTACATAAAAAGGACGATCCCTGTGTTAGCCATGGCATAGGACAAGCCCAAGATTCCACTGCCCATGATGGCGTTACTCAGGTTGAATGAAGACATTCCAAAGGAAGTAGTTCCAGGGTGCTTGGAAGAACAAGGGGTGCATTGTAAACAAACAGTTTCCAAGGGACCAATCTTGTCCTTGGTTTTTCTTATATATTCTCCAGGGGAGATTATAGCCCCAAATCAAAGACTAATATACAATCACAGTGAGTGAAAGCCATTACTCAGAACTTCAATAGAAGATTCTGATTTTGAAGGGAACGTAGGGCCTAGTTTCAACACAGATCTCAGGGAAAAATTAAAAATACAGGTGGATTAATATAAAGAAGAGAAAACTTGTATGACCGCAGATTACATTTGAGTTAGAATGATTTCTTGAAAAAACAAATAAATTTCATAAATGATTCATGCAGCCATATGGCGGACGGGAAAAACAAGCCCTTATTCCAGTAAGGGCCTGAATAAACAGAGAATGTGCTGATCAAGGCTTGGAAAATTTCAAACACATTGTTTTCTCACTGAGACCTAGGTAGATGAGACACCGTGGCCCTGCTTACTGCCCGAAGGCAGAGACTCACTTACATGCTCATCAGCGTAATCAGCCAGCTTCTTTTCCCCCAAAAATCCATTTGTCAGGAATTTCTGACTTTCAGCATCTTCATTAGCAAATTGACTGAACAGGCACCCAAAAAGAAAGTAACAAAACAAAAACATCCCATTAGATGCTGAGTTGATTCTGTGCTTCAGAAATCTGAGCAGCTGAATTGGGAGGGGAGCTAAAACTACTCTAAGGGAGAAAACATCTACAACTTTTCTTCCTTCATACTTCCTTCTAGACAGTCACTGAACTCCTTATAAATAGACTTTGGCAGGGAGTATGGATATTACAAAGGAAGGAAACATTTTCAGTTGAAAAACTGTTTATGCTACATTTCTTTATATATATATATATATATTATATAAAGAAATATAATATATAATATAGAGACTATGCAAGGAAGAGACTACCTAGATTTCATTTTAGTCCCAGTCATGGCCCTGAGTTTTCTTATGCCATGGTGAGATGATTTTATTAATTTTTGTTTATGGTGCTAAGGATTGAACCCAGGTCCTCTGTCAGGCAAGCACTCTACACTGGTTCCAATTTTACCAATGTAACAAAAATACTTGTTAAGATTTCCAAGCATGCATCTCTTCTGAGAGAGAGAGAGAGAGAGAGAGAGAGAGAGAATGACTCTAAAAATATGCTTTAGTTATTATTTGATAATGGATAAAGCTGAGAAAATTATTAAAGAAACCCAGTAACTTGCCAGAGGAGTTGGGAGGGAAATTAAACCTCCCTTAGGACAAGGTCCATGGGCCACTGTGATTTTAGCCTGCCTAGGCACAAGCTGGAAGCTGCATAAGTTAACTGATGCTGCCCCTTCCTGTGCTGGTCAATTCCAGCAGTCACACTGTAGGAGCTCTGAGCTATGCACAGAGTGTCTGCCAAGTTTCCAAAAGGCTTGACTAACAGTGCCAGCTACCACCATTACAGTTTTCCCCACAACATATGACACAGGCTTTTGTTGTTCTATTCAATGTTCTGCATGCTTCTTTAAAGTAGGCTTTAATTAGACAAATTACAATTTTAAGGTATTTCTTGCATTTGAGAGTAAAACCAAACAATGGGAGAGGGTTTATGAAAATAATCCTCAAAAATAAAATGGAAGCAAAATTATTCCAGGAGATTCTCTCTTTTTTTTTTTTTTGGTCTTTTTGAGACAGGGTCTCCCTGTAGCCCTAGCTATCCTGGTACTCACTCTAGACCAGGCTGGCCTTGAACTCACAAAGATTCAGCCTGCCTCTCCTCCCAAGTGCTAGGATTAAAGGCATGCACCACCACACCCGGCTACAACTTATCTTTTCAATAAGAGCTAATCCTGAAGGTACTTTGGTGAGGTATAACAAGGCCACTCTTTGAGAACAGAGGAGCTACAAGGTACAGACAGAATATATAATGTCAAACATATCCCTTAAAGTATAACTGAAACTCAGGAGTGCCCAATCATCTGGTTTTTACTTTAATCAACAAATTAAAATCTCCATTCCATGAGTGGTTTTTAAAATTTTGAATTTGTAAGTAAACATTACTGTTTCTGAGGGACTTGTGTGCTCTTATTTTAGCATGAGATGCCGTGAGGACATAAAACAGGCTGAGACTGTTCAAAACACATGACACATATCCCCAGCACGTTAAATGTTTTGATACCAAACCAAATATCTATTGGAAACATAAGCAAAATGGTTGCAAGCAAAGGCAATATGCTGAGTTTTTCAAAAGTTTAAGTTTGGCTCAGGCCAAACCAAACACAAACAAAGCCCATCTCTTTAAAATAACTATACAATTTCTGGGTACAGTGCCACCTGCCTTTAATCCCAGCACTCGGGAGGCAGAGGTGTCTACAAAATAAAGTAGAAAATCACAAAAATGACATCATATATATGAGCAAAAGTAGTATTTTGTGAGTCATTGTGAGTAGCTTAGAAGACGCTGTGCAAAGTTTAAACAACAGCACTCGCTATAGATTCTTAAAGGCCAAGTGGATTCACTCTAGGACTGGTCTCGGATTGTGTCCCTTTCAGCTCAGCAACCCTCTGCAGAGCTTATAATTGAGTTCATTCCTTTCAGAATCAAAAGAGCTTCAGAATGAATCTGACTACTAAAAGCAATGATGTGGAAAAGACTATTACCTACATTCCATACATTCATTTCCTCCCTAGAAAAGTAATTTGCCATTTTGCATTTGCCGTGGAAGCTCAAAGAAGATAAATAATTCCCCAGATCAAGCAACCACTCTGCAGACACTGGTGTCCCGAGTTCTACTCCATCCATGAGTCATTCAACTTAGAAACCGCCATTATTTACCTCTCAGTGGCCTCTGTGGTCCAACAACCCTGATGTTCACTGCACTAAACTAATTGAAGGAAGAATAGTGCCTTCCCCATCAATCTCGAGCCCTTCCCAGACAGTGTGAAAGAGATGAGATGTCCTTATTTGTCTCCTGTGGAATTGTGCAGTCCACAGATGACGTAATGATCTGAAACTCAGTTGGAAAGTTTAACAGGCTGAGAGTGTACCATATACTTAGTGGGTGACCACATGATAGCTGTGAATGAGCTTGTTCAGAGGATGCTGAAAACAATCCTAGAGCCACAGCAACATCCAAAGTATAGTCAAAGCAAGAAGAACCTGAGAAAGAATTATCCAGAAGGTGAAGGGAAGAGTAGCCTAATGCAAGTGAAATACAAAGACCTTGGCAAGTTCAGTTTTCAGCCAGTCACACCAAGGACTGACATCAGCTGTATTTCAGGATCAGGGCCCTAATACTATCGACATTGTTACTCAAACTTATCTGTACTAAATCCAGTTCTTCCAGCAGGCCTGGTTTCCCATGTCTGGGAGCCTGTCTCAGTTCTGTACAGGGCCTGGTGACTTTGAATCCCCTACCTGCTCATGGCAGCCTTTTCAGAACTCCCCACCCCCGTGTAACTGTCTTGGGCACTTTCTCCACTGCTGCTGTCTTCATCGGGCTCCATGTTGACATTTCTCAGTTCCACAGTATCCATTTGAGCTGTCAGCGCTTTCTTGTCCACACAAGAGCTCCTTTAGTGTAAATAATAGACTGGACCTTCAGCTCAAGGCTCTTGCACTTTGTATCAATGTTCAGACCTCCGCTCTAAAAACAGAACACAAAACAAGTCACTATCACTTCATCACTTTCTTTAGATTGGATCGATGAATTTGAACCCCCTACCTCGTGCATGCTTGCTGGGAAACCTAGAAAGGAAATGAGGTCCTGAAAATCTCACAGTATATCCTGAAAGTTTCCTTTACCTAATACAAAAAAGGAAGGTGATCTTTCACAGTCATTTCAGAAATAAGAAGAATCCTAAGATGTCAGAGTGGTCATCATGAAGATTTAGGCATTTGGGGGCTTTTTTTTTTATTAATTTTATTTATTTCTGTGTGTGTATGAATGTACTGTCTGCATGCAAGTTTGTGCACCCGTGTCGTGCAATGCTGCGGAGGTCAGAAGAGGGTGTCGGATTCCCTTGGAACTGGAGTTCTCCTGGAATTGGAGTTTCAGATGGTTCTCGGCCGCCATGTGGGTGCTGGGACTGCATGCTTTTTTTAAAGGGGAGGAGGACAAAAGTAAATTATTGACAAAGGAATATCAGCCAAATATCTCTCCTAAAAGTAGCAAGAAAGAAAATTCATGATTTAATTTCATTGGGCACGAAAGGATTAAAGCCAAGGTGCTTGAGAATATGGACAGGATTAAGGTCAGAAAGCCACTCTATAGGCACATGGAACCTGAGGACACAGTTAAAAATATCAACAAAAAGAAATAAGCAGATTTACCTTTTTTGGGGGGGGGTTCTTTTATTTTATTTATTAGTTTATGTGTGTGAGTGTACTGTCTGCATGCAGGTTTGAGCACCTTTGTCCTGCAATGCTGCAGAAGTCAGAAGAAGGTGCCGGATTCCTCTGGAACTGGAGTTAAAGACGGTTCTTAGCTGACATATGGGTGCAGGGATTCGAACCTGGATCCTCTGCAAGAGCAGTCAATGCTCCTAATTGCTGAGCCATCTCTCCAGCCCCAAGCAGATTTACCTTTAAATCGGCATTGGACACCATTCACATCAAATTAAATTGTATTTTAACCACAAAGACATTTGTCTTTAACACTCCGCTTGGTCTTAGTTCATTGGATCTCAGTGTACTTGTTTAACTTCTTTGGGATCTCATTTTCCTCAACTGTCAAATGAACAGGGGTAGAGTGGCTGACTTTGCATTTTCTAAAAGTGCTATAAAATCAGCATATGTTACTGGAAGACTTTTTTGGAAAACTTTAGGACTATATTTGTCCACAACCATTATACAGGGAGAAATTGCAATTATACTTGGAAGCAGTGGTTCCAGCGTGTGTCCTATCAACCTGCTAAGCACATCATGAACAAACACAAACTGAAAATTGCTCCGAAACTCACAAAGGCTGTACATCCCCTGAGAAATATGAAAGTGACACATGGGAATACTCCCACAGTCCCCAGTCAGATATCTATAAAGGCATTTCATACACTGAAGATGAGCTTGTAACCCTGAATTACAGACATTCAAAATACATATGGAAACTCAGTAGTATGAATGTCAATAGGAATAAGAAATGACGAGACTCACAAAGAGGGTAGCAGTATAAAAGACCTTTAAGTTGGTGTAATAAAAAAATCAGAATAAGAAAATAGCATTCATAAAATAAGTACATTGCAAAAGAAGGAAAGTTTAGTTTGCAGAAGAGCAGCAAAAGAAATTCTAAAAATAAAAATATAATTGAAATAGGAAAAGTCAACTGAAAGATCAATTATTTGTTTGTTTGTTTATTTATTTATTTATTTATTTATTTATTTATTTATTTATTTATTTATTTGTATTTTCGAGACAGGGTCTACTTATAGCCCCAGCTATCCTGGAACTTGCTCTGTAGACCAGGCTGGCCTTGAACTCACAAAGATCCTCCTTCCTCTGCCTCCCAAGTGCTAGGATTAAAGGTGTGCACCACCACACCCGGCTTGAAAGACCAATTATAAAGGTGGAAGACAGATCTGTAGAAAGTACTGAAACTGCAGTACAAAGTTATATTTCTGTTTATCTGAAAGCAACTATGTTGTTATAATGTAAATCTCTTAATGGGCTCTAGAATTGACCCACCACTTATTTTCAGACTCTGTAATTACTGCATATGGGGGGAAAGCATGTAGTCATATTTTACAGTAATATAAAATTAAAAGAGGAAAATGTGAATTCCTAAACATAAAAAAAGACTGAGAGAAAGATACAGGACAGTTATGGCAGAATGCAGGATCTGGGTGGGGTGGGGGAAAGGAAAGGGGAATATGTCTAGATTGAACTGAAAAAATGATGTGTGAAATATACAAAACATCAACAAAAGCACTACATTAAAAAAAGAGAAATGGGGCTGGAGAGATGGCCTAGCAGTTAAGAGCACTAACTGCTCTTGCAGAGGACCGAGGTTCGATCCCCAGAACCCACATGGTGGCTGAGAACTGTCTTTAACTCCAGTTCCAGGGGAATCCGACACCCTCTTCTGACCTCTGTGGCACTGCAAGACACGGGTGCACAAACCTACATGCAGACAGTACATTCATACACATATAAAAATAAATAAAATTTAAAAAAAGGAATAAAGAAATGAAAAGGGAAAGAAGAAGAGATTGGCAAGGGATAAGAAATTTAAATCTAGTTTCGCATGTATTGTAATATGACAGAATTATGAGAGCGGAGGGAGAAAACAAAAAGAGAAACTGGCAAAGAACTGTCCAGGATGAAGGAAAGACGGTGTTCAGAATTTCAAAGAGCACATGTTTTTCAAGGCAGAGGAATAAAAATGTACCTCTTTATTAATACAAGGCAGTTTAAGTGCATAATGCAAAAGTCAAGAAAGGAAGTGTAAAAGCTACAAGAGAGAAAAGAAGATGTGCAGACAGCTGAAAAGAAGAAAGTAGAAACTCCCGTGAGCACAGAGGCTCCCCTTACCAACCACACATTCCTAGCCTCACTTCCCAGCAGCACCTACGGATCACAGCTCCTGCTTGGGGTCTATCATTTAAAGTTAGCCACCCTGAATTTAAATAACTCAGTAAAACATCTCAGACTTGATTCCACTCTAGACTGGTAGCCATTAAAAGGAAGGACATTACAGCTCCAGAGAAAGTAGACTGTTTTGCTTCTCATCCACCTGTGCCCCTTTTCTAAGCCTAGGGAACAATCTGCGGAAGAGGGGGCATGGTAGAATGTAAGGGCTGCGATGGGGCTGAATGGTGAAACTACAGCAAAATAGACTGGACGCTTATTTGATCAACTTGATTGTACATACAAGCCCCCCGCCCTAGCTGGATGGTGGGACCCATGGGCTGTGTGGGTTTGGGCATAGCTGCTTGCAAATTGGTTTTACATGAAGGATGTTTGTACTCATAAATTATTACTTATTGTTAAAAAATGAAAAAAATAAAGAATAGAAGAAAAAATAAATAAAAGTAATAAAATATTATTTTTTAAAAAGGAAGGACATTACACACTCCCTTCTACCATTCCACCCCCTCAATTGTTCAAGTCAATGAAATATGTTTGCAATGTTGAGATCCTAACATTTTCATCCTGTTCTACAAAGCCACCTAACTCAGTCACCATTTACAACATTATGATTATGGAACTGGTATACCCCTAGAACCAAGTGTGGATTTACTACACACTAGGTGGAATACATCCTCAGAATACCAGAATGTTGAAAGTGAGTTTTCCACAGTTTCTCCTCCAAACTCTGGATCTTCATTCTTCAACCCATTTTACATCATGCTGAACTATTACCCTGAATGTGAGGAGCCCCCTGCATGTGAGGAGCACCATGCTTGTGAGGAGGGCTCTGAGTATGAGGAGCACTGTGCAGGGCCCACTCCCAGGCAGAGCTGTCCCCAGGGTGGAGCTTCTCCTCCTGCTTATAACACTTTCTCTGTTGTGGAGGCCCTGATGCTGGCCTTTTATTAATAGACTACAGTATTATTTTATGGTCAAAATGGTGACCCCAGATGACCCCCATGTCCAAAGTGAGGTTCCTTGGTGAACACTATCACTGGTTACCCATGCATGATACATGCCTTCTCTTTGAGTATGTTGACATTAGCTGGCCTACTACCCAGTTCCTCTAGAGAAAACACTCCCTGCCCTGGTGCCTGTTCTCTCTGTCCAGTTTCTCAACCCCTTTTCCTTTGTGTCTTACACAAATTCTTCACAGTTTCCATGAGTTGATGACATCGCTATTGCTTAAGATGGTTTTCATAGGCTTATCTTTTTACAGTGTTCTAAGTTTCATCACTTGATTTTCTATCTACTTTCAAGACTCTCATGTGTGAATCTGATGGAGCTAAAGGATGATCAGAATGCTGGTAAGACATCCTCCTTCACGGGGACTATCTGTGAGGGTGTTTCTGGAAAACAATAGTGTTTGACTCAGAAGAGCCAGTAGAGACATTCTGTCACTAATGTCTTTGAGCCTAGGCCAATGGACTAAGGATCCCAATAGAGCAAAACTTTTCTCTCCTTAACCTGAATTCCCATCAGGGTTCTGGTTCACAGGCCTTCAGATACAGGGGTCTTATTTCAATGTCTGCTGCAGCCTCAGAATCACTCAGTCAAGCTTTCTTGGTTTTCCACCTTGTGAATGGCAGAGAGTGGGACTTCTGAGTCCTTGTTATCACACAGGCCAATTCCCACACTAAACCATGACTATATCAACTAGCTCCTGCCCTTGACTTGCTAATATACCAAAGACTCCCCAAGCTGAAACTTTAGCCAAGGCTTCTCCTTCGAGCTGTACTTCCACTTGACTAGTGTCCTGACACCTGTATATCTCAAAGTTTAAATTCCACATATCAAAACTCTCACTCTTCTTCCACTGCAGCTACTCCAAGAATCTCATCACATTTCTGCAGTTATTCAAGCCAGAAGCAGGAGTCTACATTATAAATTTAACTTTTTTTATCCCCAACATCTAGTCCTTTACAAAGTCTGAACGATTTTACAAGTACCTGAAATAGTTCTCAAATTGCCATACCTCTTTCTGCTTCTTCCACCATCACTTGTCAAGCAACCATCTCCTGATGATTTCCTTGACTCCTCTCTTGCCTTCCCCATCCTCCCCCATTCATTCCCAACACACACGTCCTCATACAAATGCCAGAAGGAGCTTCTGGAGTTAGAAGAACATAGGTTGTATCCTTTCTTCTTTTAGAACATTTTGTGCCATCTATACTCTCAACCAACTCAACAACGGTTTACTATTTACATGGTCTTGACGTCCCTCAGTTTCTGCCCTTATCTCCTTCCACACTCCACCTAATGCTGCTGGTAGCTCCCTAGGCTTCTAGTTTCAGGAACACACTGCATTCTTTGTTACTGAGGGCACATGCCAGTCACAGTGACTGAAATGGTCTTTTCCTCCTCTGCTCCATATTTAACTCAGCGTTTACAACTATGGAGTTATAGGAAGTTTGATCATGGGGTTCAGCTTATTCTTGGGACCATGGAAGGCTTCTCTGAGGACAGGACCTTGGGGCTGAGACCATTGTTGCTTTACATAGGACTGTGTCCTGGGGACTTCAGTTAAAGTCTGCCTGACTTTGTGCTTATTTATAGCAACCTCATCAACTTAAACCATGGTAACCTTAGGATCAAATCCAAAGAACATTATGACAGGTATGGTGGTTCATACCTTTAGACCCAGCACTTGGGAGGCTGAGACAGGAGGATCTCTGTAAGATTGAGGCCAGCCTGGTCTACATACTGAATGCCAGCCAGCTGAGGCTACAGGGAGAAAGTGTCTCAAGAAATCAAGGGAAACAAAACCTTCCAAAGCACGTAACACACCCATGTGGCTCTTACATGAGTGTGTGGGGCCGAGGTCTGTTTGAAGGCTTTATCCATATATCGCTCATGTAATCCTCACAACAGCCAGTGGAGCCATGTACCAATCTTGCCCTTATCTGTGTTTTCAGGTGAGGAATGGAGACACAGCTTAAGTGGCCTCCATTCCATTGCTCCTCTACCACAGAGAACTAAAGCCTAGACAGGAAACAAGAACAATGGCCTTGGTGGCAAATAGAGCCCTGTGTAAACCTTGACAAAATTATTTAATTTACAACTTTGCAGTTCTGAAAAAATAGAGGTAATACCATTTACCACTGAAGTAGCATCATCAAAGGTTGGCATGTAGTAGGCCCCAATAAATTTGACTTCTTCTACCCTCCTTCAATAATCAGAATCCCATTGATGTCTTTATCTGCATAAGAACATACATACTAATTTTCTATAATTTATCTTAGATACCCTAAACAAAGGCTTTACATTCTCAAAACTCTCAGGAACTTTGTAAGTAAGGTAGTGAAGGAGTAAATTTTTATTTTACATTTTCTACATAGAAAACATTTTCTTTATTCTCATTTAAAGGTGATATATCCCATAATAAAGTTTAAACCCTCAGCCCCTAGTCCTGATTTTGCCCCTAATCCTGATTCTGGCCCCTTAGCAAGGTGATCTCACAAGTTTGAAACCCATTTTATGGTTCATATTTTCATCTCCGAATATCTTACTGCCGATCTATTTTAAGGGAATTGAGGTTAAAGCACAATTTAAACAGCAAAGTAAGCCTTGCTAGGCATTTAGACTACATAATTATCATAATAATAATCATCATCATCATCACCACCACAATTATCATCACCATCACCATCACCATCATCACCATCACCATTACTATCATCATCATCAATAAATAACCTCATACTATTCACCTGATTATACTTCGGTGTGAAAATGTTTTACAGTTGTATTCATTCATTCATTCAACCTGTCACTCATTCATTAACTGTTGAGAATGAAACACAAACCAGAAACTTCAGAAGTCACAGAGAATGACTAAGACAAAGCCTGAGGATCTCAGCCTATTAAAGAAATTAGACTGGAAAAAAAATCAAACCTTTCCAGGTAATGTCACTAACATCCTTTCTATTTTTCTCTGGCTCCATATTTACGGAATTAATCATGAGTAAACCAGAAAAGAACGGTGCTGGCAAATGTCAGGATTGAGAAAGCTGCTTTTCATATGTGTGATGCTTTCAGCTCCCTGCCTCAGTCCATGGCAACTCCATTTACCTAGCACCCACTGGATGACTCTAGTTTCCCAGTATGTAAAGAAGTCTTACAGAAACGGACTGGGCCATCCAGTACAGAGGTCAGCAGCACTGTTTGTTCAATATACTCACTCATGGAACCTCAAAATAAAAACTTAAGATGGTATTCAGAATACTGTCACGTGGGCCTAGAAAGATGGCTCAGTGGTTAAGAGCACTGGCTGCTCTTGCAGAGGACCTCTGTTCAGATCCCAGCCACCTGTAACTGCAGTTCCAGGAAATCCATATATCAACTTCTTCTGACCTCTGTAGGCATTGCACATGTAAGTATACTTACACATGTAGGCAAAACATTCATACACAAAAATAAATTAATTTAAAAAGAATACAGTCATGTTAGAAGATTTGCATTTCACTGAGCTTATTCCCTGATGTCCTAAGTAGCAATTTCCTTACATCCAAACTCTAGTCATTAAACACATTAGTGCTTGGAATGGCTACTTAAGAAGCTCACTGGACCTTATTAAACTAAAAAGCTTCTGTACAGAAAAGAAACAATCAAAGAAGTGAAGAAAAAACCCACCAGTGATACATCTGACAGAGGTTTAATATCCAGAATATATAAACTACTCAAAAAACAAAGATCCAAGAAATAAATGATCCAAGAAATAAATGATCCAATTAAAAGACAAGCTAGGGCTGGAGAGATGGCCTAGCAGTTAAGAGCACCGACTGCTCTTGCAGAGGACCCGGGTTCCATCCCCAGCACCCACATGGCAGCTGAGAACTGTCTGTAACTCCAATTCCAGGAGAACTCCAGTTCCAGGGGAATCCGACACCCTCTTCTGACCTCTGTGGCTTTGCACGACATGGGTGCACAAGCCTACATGCAGGAAGTACATTCACATAAATAAATAAATAAATAAATAAATAAATAAATAAATAAATAAATATAAAATGACAGGCTAAAGATCTGAACAGAGACTTCTCAAAAGAACTTAAGATGCTCAGAAACACATTAAAACTGTTCAAAATCATTAGTAATTAAGGAAATGCAAATCAAAACCACATTAAGATTTCATCTTACACTAGTAAGATTAGCTACGATCAAGAAAACAAATGACACTAATCGTTGGAGAGTGTATAGAGAAAGGGGAACATTTATTCATGGCTGGTGGGATTGCAAACTCCTGCAGCCCCTATGGAAAGCAGTGTGGAGAACTCTTAAAAGACTAAAATGAACCTGCCATTTGACCGAATTATACCTCTCCTAGGTATATACCCAAAGGATGCATCCTATAGCAGAGATAAAAGCACAGCCATATTTTTCACTGTAGCAAAGAGCTGGAAGCAGCCCACATATCCCTTAACTGATGAGTAGATAATGAAGATATAGTATATTTATACAATGGAGTTCTATGAAGCTGTGAAAAAGGATGACTTCATGAATTTTGTAGGCAAATGGGTGGAACTGAAGGCTGTTATACTGAGTGAGGTCACACAGTCTCAGAAAAACAAATGACATATGTTTTATCTCTTATCTGTGGTGTCTATAACCAAATCTCTATATGTAAATTAAAATGAGTAACTGGCCAATAAAGATAACATCAAAATAATTATTGCTATAGATATACCTTGAAATATACATATATCTATTTTTTCACATCTAAGATTTAAGATATTGTAAAGATGAGAACAGTTAAGAGATGAACTAATTTCAACAAAAGTTGCTGTTACTTCTATCATAGTACATAATGTCTATATTAAAAGTAACTAATGGGACCACAAAGTTATACTATCAATTCAATGTTCTGCTAAGTACATATGGCCTCTCCCTACTTGCTGGTTACACTCCTTTGAAACTTGAGGCAAGGTTTTTGGTAACCTACTCCCTGATAAATAAATGGCCATGTATGCTAAGATTGTTAAATTGTAATAGGGTTCTTGATCCTTAAGGATAGTAGTTAATTCAAAGAAATGATTATTTCTGCTCCAGGGAGCTATTTATTTCTGCATGTAGTTATGTTTTATATGTAACACATTTGACCACTAGGTAAAACATCTTTGGAGTAAACAGACAGGCTTTTTTCCAAACCCATGTAAAACATCTCTGAACATCTGGAGAGATTTGGTCATCTAGAACCTACCCCAAGACTTGCAAAGACATTAGTGGTTTATTAAAAAACTGCTCCATCTGTATTTGTGGGTATAAATATTTAATATTCCATAAAATTTAGTAACTAGGTACAAATCTCTTAGGACATGTTATTAAGTCTCATAGCACTAACTAAAAGCCTCCTGTATAAGATTAAAATTGACAGCTATCTCCAGAATAGAAAATAGTAATATGCTTAAGCTAATCAAGGATACAGAATTGTTGTTAATTTTCAATCCACCCCGGACTTGTATTGAAATCCCAGTTACAGCTATTAGATTAAATGGCCACAAATCTTCTCCATGTTTACTTGTATTATACAAGTGATAACTCTGACATTTCTTTTCCACATAACAAGATAATTTGGCTCAGGGAAATCTGGGTTCTACCTCCTTGAACCAACAGTATGCAGTCCAGAGGGAGATAGTCTGCAGGAGTGTGGTAAGCCCTTTCAGCTTGGTTCCTGTTTATAGGTATATGGTACAACTCCTGCCTTCTGGAAAACTATAAATCAGGGTTTAGGGATCTGAGAAACAAGAGAGGGGCTGCTCTGATTGTAGTGACAATTACAAAAACAGAGGCGGAAGGAATATGTCTCTTCCTGCTAGGATGTAATTTTGCCCTACGCCTAAAGTATTGGTAGATAAATGCTTCAGTACCAGCTGTGGGCTGCCCTATCAGGAGCTGTTGGCCAGGAAGGCTTTAAAAGCCCCAAAACAAAGGCCATTTGCCTACAACACTGGCTGCACATAAGAAATGGACAGTAAGACCCTATTGCTGAAGATACAGCATGATATGAACACAGAAAAAAACAATATGCTGAGACACCACACTGCAAATCAACAGCTGACATTCATGGTGTCAGAAAGCACTATGCAAACTGCTGGAAAGAAATGGTCTCTGAAGCTTTATTACAGATTTTTCGTGCTATACTTTTACATGCCAAAGAAGATGTAGTTGCAATACTGGTAACCTGGTAAATGTGCACCCTGAAAGAAAAAAAAAATCCCAATTTGATCTATGGCTTGCTCCTTGGAGGGGTAGGACACATAGCTGATAAGGTAGCCTTCATGCCCCCTAATGTCAGGAGACATTTTTTTACCACATTAGAAAACTATTGGCATCCCTTTGTCAAAGAGTTATAATGCCACAACCAAGGTATCATCCAAGCATATGTGTCAGTGCCCATAGAGTAATTTTTTATAATCTTTAATATTTGTTACTATTTGTGCTTTATTACTAAAATTAAAAGGAGATTTCTAAACAACCCACCAGTCCATTGCAAACAGAACTTGAACAGTCCCAAGAGTTTGATGTGTCACCTCAGAGAAAAAAACGGGATCTTCTATCTCTCACTCTCACTCTCACCCTCACCTCCAAAGCCCAAGGACTCTTGTGGAAAAGGCTAGCCTGTCATATTGTAAGGGCCAAGGAGAGGGGATGAATTGTGAGATCACAGCAAAACCAGACTGGATTTTTTTTCTTTTTTCTTTGATCAACATGTTTCTGTAAGCAAACCTCTTCAACTGAACTTGGGGACCCTGGATTGTAGAAAAACTGGACTCAAATGTTAACTCATTGGGTTTATGTGGACGCTCTTTATCCTTATGTTTATTGGCTATCTATACTACTTACTGGTATTAAAAAAAAAAAAAGAAGAAGAAGAAGCTCACGACGAAAGAGTCTTAAAACAAAACATTTCTCAAATTTTTTGAATGTGGCTCAGCACCAAACCAAGACACCAAAAATGGTAAGCAAAACCATTCACGTCAGAAGCTGGAGGTAGGACCTTCTACAGATACTGCAAACACTCGTTTTGCCTGATAAGTAAAAGTGGGGGCAGGGGCGGTGGGGCCAGTGGTGTCAGAGTAGACTTTCCCACCTGCCACTGGTCTGATCCTTCATGCCATCACAGTGTTGACCAGTCTACAAGCCAACTGCAGGCAGCAGACATCCCTGTGTGGCAGTGATCCTGGGTTACACAACTCCAAAAAGGCAAATTATTATCCTATATACAGTGATTTAAAGCCACATTGAGAATGTACCTCAGATAAACAAATATAAAGTTGAGGGGGGAAAAAAACTAATCTAGTATTACCTTCATGTTAAATTGTCTTCATTTCCCCAACATAGTCCTTTGCAACTGTAATCCCAGGGCTAGACAGGCAGAGGCAGGGGGATCCTTGCGACTTGCTGGCCAGCCAGTCTAGCTCAGTCCATAAGCTCAAGGTTCAGTAAGAGATCTTGTCTCAAAAAAGGCAGCAGACATCCCTGTGTGGCAGTGATCCTGGGTTACACAACTCCAAAAAGGCAAATTATTATCCTATATACAGTGATTTAAAGGAGGAGAGTAATGAGGAAGATACTCAATGTCGACCTATGGCCGCTACATGTGTGTGCACGTGCACACACACACACACAAATAAGTACACATACATATACACAAAAGACATTCCGTCTCTATAGCTCTTGGGAAAGAAACAAGGCAGCTATACTTATTTCAGTAGTTTAGTACTTCCTGTTCTGTCCTTTTAGACACAAATTAGATACAGCACCTAGGGGCTAGAGAGAAGTTTCAGTCATTAAGAGCACCAGCTGCTCTTGCAGAGAACCTGGGTTTGGTCACTACCACCCACATGAAGGCTAACAAATGTCCATAACTCCAGTTCCAGGGGATCTGACACTGTCTTCTGACCACCATGGGCATTGCACAGTGCACTTACATACATGCAGGCAATACACTCAAATAAATAAATAAATAAATAAATAAATAAATAAATAAATAAATAAATAAATAAATAAATGAAACTGCACCCAGGAAGAAGCGGGAAAGTCACAATCAACAGCCCTAGGCTGAGTCCCTGTCCACAGCTGATAGAGGGCATGCTTTGCAAGGTGACAGAAGGGCACAGGACTGTCATCCAAGCTTTCAGGAGACTGAGGCACGATTACTGTGAGTTCAAGGCCAGCTTGGGCTATAGAGTGAGTTCCAGGCCAGTGTGGTCTATAATGTGAAGCCTTGTCTCCACACAAAACAAAAACATTATATGGTTGCTAATACTGGAACAGAGTGGCATTCTTAAAATGTAAATATGCTTTGTTCCTTTAGAGTCTCTACATCTGTTCTCGGAAGCCGTGACTCTGCGGGTTAACTTAGGCAGATTTTCACAACTATCCTTGGTCCCTATTTCCCCACACAACAGTTGGCTGAGAGAAATACAGGGGCTTACAGAACATGGGGGAACTCTTTATGCTGTACATTTAAGTGTGTGATGCCTAAGAACTGGCCATGGTTGTAGATGCAGTAAATTCCAGGCCATCGACATTTCATAACAATCTGGACAGGGCAACCCCCAAAGGTTCCTTTTTCTTTTCCTCTTGAAAATAAACAACTTCACTTCCTTTAAACTAATTTACTTATATATTAAAAACAACCATGTCAATAACCTTTGACACACTGTAAAACATGACCTTAAATGTAGATGACGTAGTTTTTAGGAGTATAAGAACAATCAAGAATGTCCAGGAACATAATTTAAGTATAAATCTATACCAGAGGCTCTTGATATATAGAGTAATAGCAGTCTTTTTTTCTTTTTTTGAGGAAAAACATCCAGCTTCTTTTAATTTGTCATGATAGTTTATTTTTGCAACCAATTGTCCAATATGAAATATGTCTTCAGTTTGAAAATTTCTCTACTGAGTTATAAAGTGCTCACGGCTTTATTTTAGTTTGGACTCTGAAAATGTTGTGTCCTTAAAATGGTCAAGCTAAGATGATGGCACTCCTTCTTGGCTTAAATTTCTGTGGGTTTTGTTTTCAAGTTTCAGAAAAGTCCTTAAAGGATTTTGTACAGCTCTGTATCTTTTCCTAACATGACTACATCAACTCTATTCTATTCAGTGATTTCTGAGAAAACAGGAGTAGCTCAACTGTGCTGTTTTTGCAGTGTTACTATTTCCTATTATTCACTGTCCCAAGTTTCTGAACAAACCTAAAATTAGTTTCAAAAGAAAACTGCAATCAGGATCTGGGTAAATAATTTCAATGTTTGACATTATATTGATTTGATGTTTTAAGACAAAAGTTGCCCAAGTAGTATTTTCAAACATTTTAATTTGTAATGACCAATCAATCAACACAATATAAGAAGAAAGCAAGCACTATTCTAACACTGTCAGCATGGATGTAAAAACAACTGTACCTTAATTATTTATCCAGTCCTGTGCAGTCTTTCATGAATTGTTTGGAATGGCAGACCCCTGTCACACAGTTGGCTTATCTGAACTTTTGGAAAGCTAGACAATGATTTAAAGACCAGTGGGAGTAACCAACTCAAGCCAATCAACACCAACACCTCACCCCAACACCTCCCGATCCAGCTTGCTTGCGTCAGCTTAAAAAAATGAGAGAAGCGAATTCAGTTTACTGTTGTACACTTAGATTAAACATCAGTTACACCAATTTCTATTTGCTTTTAGAACTTTGGCTTTTATACAACAAAATGCTGAAAGTTTTACTTTGGTGTCACACTGCATTAAGATTCTCTGGTTGGCTGCTAGATTGAGAAATGGTAAAATTTCAGAAGGTGTTATGAATTGACAAAGGAAAGCAAGCAAAATTTAATAGACATTAAACAGTTGCACTGTTTATTTACATATAATCATAACATATGGGTGGTATTGTTTACGTAGCAGAATACTTCCCTTTGCTTTGTTGACTGTTCAGAGGAAATTTACAGAATGGCAGAACCTCCAATGAATAAGTAACTTAAAGCACTGGGATGCTGAAATTATAAGCCATTATCAGCCATGGCTATACTCTAGATGCAGTTTGCCAAGAAAGCAAAATGTTTCTGGCTATTTTAAAAGAATCTCTCAGTACATACATTTTCCCTTAAAAGAGTTAAAACTACTTAGCACTCCACACTTCGGAAGAGGAGTTGAAAGGTGTTGGCAAATAATGTACCCACTATAAAATTTTGTGAACTAGACATTCTGAAAATGAGGAGATCGGAAATCAATCCAGGATTTGGAGCTCTTTGTTTTTTAAATACTTGAGATGTAAACAATCTTAAAACCAATCAGAAGTAATGCTGCATTACAACAGTTTTGCCCATTCATATAAATGTATGTGTGTGTATGTATATATATGTATATATATATATTTAAGCATATATATATACAATAAACACATATACACTAAGTACTTTTCTTTGTTAAATTCCCAAGATAACACAATCTACTACACATTAAACAAAACAGGTAGGTATCAATTTCTCTCTTCTTTTTGTTGGTAGGCCCACTTAGTGGAGGCTTCTCAGATAATTATTGTGGTCTAGGGGACAAGACTTGTACTAATTTTAATATCAGGGAAATCTAAACTATATTCCCTTTCAAAATACTGTTTCCATCATTTAATTTTTATTTTTCTAACAAGATTTCATTCTGTTTGCAAAGTTACCATATGAAGATGCAAAGAAGCAAAGACTTGGAATAATTGTTAGAAAATTAGATACTTATAGTAAATTCCATTTACTAATGGGTCAACTGAGCAAGATTAGATATATGTCCAACATGTGAACTTTATTGTGTAGTATCCTTATATAAAGAGGTGAAAAACACCTTAAACATTTTACCTACCTTGAAATTTTAAGCTCTAGTTTCTCTATCCTTCCTATTTTCAGGTACAGTGAGTAACCAAAGAAATTACCATTAAAATTACAAGTACACATTTGACATCTGTGATCTTACATTTCTTTTCAACCTACTCTTCATCAAAAAATTCTTATCACAGAACTTTTCTAACACTGACTTGAAAATCAAATCCATACAGAAAACTAATCTGGCAAAAGTTAAATGACTTCAAATAACTAAGGTCCTAGTTTGTTGTTAGACCACTTATTTTTTTTTCCTGGATCATTTCACATATTCAGATGCAATAAAAATTAGTGAAGAAATGTATGATGTGATCTTGATAAAACCCAGTAATTTTCTTTTCATAAAAACAAGCCAGACATGGTGGCACACGCCTTTAATCCTAGCACTTGGGTGGCAGAGGCAGGTGGATCTTTGTGAGTTCAAGGCCAGCCTGGTCTACGTAGCGAGTTCTAGGACAGCTGGAGCTACAGGGAGACCATGTATCAAAAAGTCCAAAAAAAAAAAAAAAAAGAAGAAGAAAAGAAAAAGACTTATATATGATAATTTGATGTCCTTAATTCTTAAAATCATTCATTCCATAATGTAATTTCACATGTAGTTGGTGATAGATTTATGCTGTTTTGCCTTTTAAAATATTTTATTTACTATTTTTATTTTATGTGTATGAGTGTATTGCCTACATGTATGTAAGTGCACCTGTGTCATGCCCTTGGAGGTCAGAAGAGGGACTTAGATTCCCTGGAACTAGAATGGCATTATGGGCAGTTGTTAGCTACCATGTGAGTACTGGGAATTGAACCTGAGTCTTCTATAAGAGCAGCCAGTGCTCTTAACTGCTAAGCCATCACTCCACCTCCTACTTTGACTTTGAAAACATGTTAAATACAACATGTTCAGTTGGGCTCTAGTATGTTTCAACTATCAGCATAGAAAGAGGGAACAGACCACAAACATTCTCTTAAAAGTGAAAACTGTGGGTCATAGCTAATGAAGCAAGTCTAGGCAATGCAATGACAAACATCTTAACAAATCCTTCATAAAAGAAATTTTAAATAAGTTCTTCCACAATAGGTGCAGAAGCTTTGGTCTATGTGGGCATGGAGGTGGAACTGAGGAAGTGCAAAGATGTCCTTGACTTCCTAGGCTCTGACATAGTTTAATGCCAGCATAACTGTATAGGGTGCTCGGCAACTCGTCCAATGACAAATCCCTAGGGCTGAGGTCATCCAGGAGTATTTCAGGGAGCTCTAGGGCCTCTAGCAGAGCTCTCAAAGGCCATGTAAGATTTTAGTAGGAAGAGAAAGGCAAATGGCATCCTGGGTGAAATGCAGTTGCCTAAAGCGGGTGAATTGTGACAACGGGAGAACATTTCTGGCTACAATGGAGACTTTCTGAAGAAAAATAGGAGAGTGAGGTAATTCAGACAGAAGGAGACTGAATCTAGGCATCCAGAAGCGTGTGATGAGGAGCTTTGAAAATCTTCTGAAGAACATAAAGGAGCCAGAATAGGGGTACAGAGAGACGGCAAGATGTAGGGAGAGGCAGGGACAAGAAGGACTGACGTGATAGCCTGGGATTCACATCACTTCCCCATCTGAGGATGTGGGGGAAAGGAGAGGGAGATAACTAGAACTCAAACTGGACTCTATGGGAATTAGACTTTTTTCTTATATTACTATTCCTTTCTTTTTTATTTATTTATTTTTTTGTGTGTGTATGAATGTACTGTCTGCATGCAGGTTTGTGCACCCCTGTCATGCAATGCCGCGGAGGTCAGAAAAGGGCGTCAGATTCCCCTGGAACTGGAGTTAAACACGGTGCTTAGCCGCCATGTGGGTACTGGGGATCGAACCTGGGTCCTCTGCAAGAGCAGTCAGCACTCTTAACCGCTAGGCCATCTCCCCAGCCCCTACTATTCCTTTCTTATCTATTTCACTAGTCCCCAGCACATGCTATGAACTTGTGGGATCCTACTGGAGAAATGAGAAACCTGGAAGAAAATCCTCCCATGGAGACTGGCAGGATATATGGTACTAATTCATTCATATCAGACGCCCTCTGTTTATTTTTGGTGGTTGCTTTCAAACAGTACGGAGAGGTCCTAGAATGCATCCTAGCAGAACGTTATTTATTAAAAGTACAAACTGTTAGGTCAAAGGAAATGGACATGGATCATGGCAGTGCACTGAATTAAAAATTTGTCTTAACCATATTTAAGACAAAGAATTATCCCATCTGGAATTTCTACCTTCGACATTGTCCTCCAAAGGACATTACCTAGATCAAGTTAAAATTAGTCAACCATTAAAAATACAGAGCAAGCTAGCCAGGTGTGGTGGTGCACACCTTTAATCCTAGCACCCAGGAGGCAGAGGCAGGCAGATCTTTGTGAGTTCAAGGTCAGCCTGGTCTACAGAGTGAGTTCCAGGACAGCTGGGGCTACAAGGAGACCCTGTCTCGAAAAGACCAAACAACAACAACAACAACAACAACAACAAAAGAGCAAGCTTAGTTTGACCAGCATGGCATTTTGCAGTGGCACGGGGCAGATAACCTCTCGTTCTCGTCTTGACTGTACCCAAATTTCTAATTTTAGTCATGGAAATAATCTAGTTAGAACCAAAATATAAGTAGACATGCCCAAGTAGTAATTACTAAGAAACCAAGTTACCTAATTGTTAATAATTTGGGAGTATTCACTTGCTTTCTTTGCTCCTTCAATTTTTCTTTGGTTTTCTAATCAATGTTTCTTTCTTTCCTCCCTCCCTGCTTCCCTCTTTCTCCCTCCTTCCTTCCTTCCTCCATCCCTCTTTTTCTTTCCTCCCTTTCTCTTTCTTTCTTTCTTTTTCTTTTCTTTCTTCCTTCCTTCCTTCTTTTCTCTCTCTCTTTCCTTTCTTTCTTCCTTTCTTTCTTTCTTTCTTGCTTGCTTGCTTGCTTGCTTGCTTGCTTGCTTGCTTGCATTTCTGTATGCTCCCTAGGTTAGCCTTGAAGTTGTGATCTACCTGTCCCACCTTTCAAGTGCTGCAATTACAGGTGTTCTCCACTATGTCTGACTTGACTTCTCTCCATACTTTTTAGGATGTCTGAGTCTCTGAGAAGAGTTTCTCTCATTTTCAGCCTGTAGATTCATAAACTGAAAAACCAATAGAAGAAATCAAGTCCCCAGACCTCAAAGTATAGATAATCAAATGTTTTCATAACTGTGCTGGCAATGACTATCTTTACCCATGCTATGGAGCCTAGCCTGAGGCCTGCAGCTGGAAACAGGATTTCCCCTAATGTCTTTCAGTTTTTAGACTTAGAGCATTGAAGAAAACCTTGATCTTTTCTAACAGCATTCCAAATCTATTGTTTTATCTCTTTTTACAAAGAAAAAGGTGTTTCTTTTCACAAAAAGTTTCAAAACTATTTTTAAAATATGCACACAGCAGAGTTCTATGATATCACAAAGGTGAACAGAGCCCTGAGCACATGTACTGTATTTTCTGTATCATGTGCTGGTGGTGAATGTGAGTGTATTCCGTGTGTTATCCCTTATGGGCCTACAATTGCCACAACTCACATAATAAAAAAATAAGCAACAGAAGACAACTGAATATTACACCTAAAGAGTCATGTGTGTCACAGTAACTGAATAAAATCTTCATCCTTTCCTGCCTTCTTCCCTTTTTTTTCTTTCCTTCCTTCCTTCTTCCTTCCCTCTCTCCTTCCTTCCCTCTCTTTCTTTTTCTTTTTTTGACACAAAGTCTCATGTATCCCAGGCTAATCTCAAACTTGCTATATAGTCAAGGATGGCCTTAAACTTCTTATCTACTTTCATCCACTTCCTTAATGTTGGCATTATAAGTGTGCACAATAATGTTCAATGTATTCAGTGCTGGAGGTAAAACCCAGGGTTTTGTGCAAGTCCGACAAGCACTCTACCAACTGAGGTACATCCCAGCACTGGGAGTTAAGTGTAACAGTCTTCTAATTCTCCTTCAGCAGAACCTATCAGATATCCATGGTATCTTTGGCCATTAGAATTTTTTGAGGCAATAAATACATTTAATTTTTTTTTGGTCTTTTTGAGTCAGGGTCCCAGCTAGCCTGGAGCTCGCTATGTAGATCAGGCTGGCCTTGAACTCACAGAGATCTGCCTGCCTCTGCCTCCTGAGTGCTGGGATTAAAGGTGTCCGCCAACCACACCCCACCTAAATACATTTAATTTTAAAAATGACTGGATTGTGGTATATTTTAAATGTTTTTGTTATTTAACATTTAGAATTTTAATCCAACTTTAGTTGTAACCACCCATAAATTTTTCTGACTTTGTTAAGGTTATTACAACACATTGGCTTAGAAAAGCCTGGAATGACGTGGGGCACATTCATCTGTATCATAGCACACATACTCTTCAAAGAGCTGTGTGAATGGCCTCATTTGGTGAAATCTTCAAAAAGTATAAATTCATGGCCTTCTCAAATATGAGACCTTGAAGGATCTGAGTCCAGGCCCCAGGACGGGACGGGGCTGATTTTCCATTCTAGAAACCTCCCTCCCTAAGGGAACAACTGTAACCTGACCAAGAACTCTGAGGAAACTGTGAATGTGACAGCATTCCCCTCTCTTCAACCCAAACTAAGCCGCCTCTCCAGTTATACAATGGACCATTTTGGAAATGTTTAAATAGCCAACAGCTCCATTGCAACATTAGCAAACAAGTTGGTGAAGGTTGACAAATTTATTGACTTTGCCACCAACCTGAATACAAAATTGTATTTAGCTCAACTGACAGAAATACTTGTAAGAAGACAGCCTGTGACATTAATATTTTTCTGCTTTTCTTTCCAGTCTGTTTTTTTTTGTCTTGATTCCATATTGCATTGATACAATTTAAAGCATTATAGCTTCATTCCAAGCTTCTACCTAAGCAGACATGGTGAAGATGAGAGGCAGGTGCTGTCAAATATACAGAAGACAATGTAAATGATAGATGAGAATTCTAAATGTTAGATTAGACTTCTTAAAATCTTGCTGGAAAGGGGGATTCCTAGTCTTTAAAAGGCTTACTAGATAACTGTGCAGATGGCCCATTGGTAAAGTGTTTACCACACACACCTGAATTCAAATCCTAGAATCCATGTAAAGAAAGGCGTAATATGCATTTCTGTAATCCCAGTACTCCTACAATAAAATAGAAGGTGGAGACAGGTGAACCTCCAGAAACTCACAGGCCAGCTACTGAGGTATCCAGCACAAATACAAGAGAGTTTATCTCAAACAAGGTCAAAGGCAAGGACCAATATCCACATATATATTTTTAAATTTTATTTATTTTTGTATGTGTATGAATGCACTGTCTGCATGTAGGTTTGTGCACCCATGTCGTGCAATGCCGCAGAGGTCAGAAGAGGGTCTCAGTTTCCCCTGGAACTGGAGTTCTCCTGGAATTGGAGTTACAGACGTTTCTTAGCTGCAATGTGGGTGCTGGGGATTGAACCTGGGTCCTCTGCAAGAGCAGTTGGTGCTCTTAACCGCTAGGCTATCTCTCCAGCCCCACCCACATATTATATACATACTCAAATGCCTACTAGATAAAACAGCGTGGCTTAAAGATGTATAACTGAGGCAATATTTCCTAAACACCTACCTTGTCCATTTCTGTTTTTCATACTAATATTAATAGAGTCCTTGGTAGAGCTGTTTCTAATGAATAGCAACTGGTGCTTTAAAATTTTTTTAATTCCTTTGGGGTCATAGAATGTTGATTCCCATTGCTTTTTTCATATTCCCATTTGTATGTTTCTCTATTATTTATTATTTTATGTGCATGAGTGTATTACTGCCTGTATATATAAGTGCACCAGTATTGTGCAATGCCTGCAAAGGCCAGAAGAGGGCATTAGATCTCCTGGAACTGGGGTTATGGATGGTTGTTAGCTGCCATGTGGATGCTGGGAACTGAAACCAGGTTCTCTGCAAGAACAGCCAGTACCGTTAATCACAGAGCCATATCTCTAGCCCCTTATCTGTTTCTTTTATAAAGACAAAGTTTCTAAAAGAATGTGATCTTGTAATTTCATTTGCAATTGAGCTTTGCAAATCTGGTATTCTTTGGTTTGACAGTCAAATTTCAAAGAAAAGAACAGCAGACTAGGAACACTGGACTTTTGAAGGGAATGCCCGTGATACATAGTGATGTCAACCTATGCAGTGGAAGCATCGGCATACCTCCCGACCAGAGATGTGCTCAGTCTGGCCTTTTGAGATCCACCAAGAATGCTGAAATAGGCATTGCTTGCTGTTGTGGTTCAGGCACGCAATGGTCCTGAGCGGCTCATGTATTGATGGTTTGATCCTCAGTGCAGGATTCAGACAGGGTCACTGGCAAGCGATTGTGCAGAGTCTGTCTTCCTCCAGCCTTTCCTCTCCCTGACTCTCTCCATGAGGTGAGTCACTTTGGTCCACCACATGTTCTGTCCGTGATGCTCTGCCTCACCATACACAGGCCCAGAAGACTACAACAGAGCCACGTGACTACAGGCTGAAATATCTGAAACCGTGAGTCAAAAGGAATCTTTGCTCCTTTAAGCTGATTTTCTTGCATACTAAGTCATAGCAACAATAAAGTAATACATGCTTAGCAGGCAGCATTGTTCAAAGAACTCTGAGCACAGAGAGACACGTCGTTGACATTTCCTATCTTTTCAGAGAACTGGGAAGTGCTTTCCAGAGGTAAGTCTCCTCTTGGAGGAAGCACAAGTTTATGACGGGAAAGGGAAGCTTGATACCCCTGCTGAGCTCCACACAACTGCAGGGTAGAGTCAGGGTGCACTCAGAGCGTTCCCAGGGCCACTGTGGACAAAACAGCTGGCAATATAATCCTAGCCTTGTGTGTTTTTTATGGGTTGCTGTAGTTAGGAATTACAATTCCTGGAGGGCTGGGTATAAAATTAGCAGTGCTAGTCTTTCTTTAAATATAGCTGAGCTGACTCAGAAAAAGTAAATGTCTTGGCCCTGTTTAGTAGGAGAGTGACAGAAGGGCAGCATTCAGGCAGACGGTATATGCAGATCTGAGGGTGGGTTTAAGTATGTCTAAGCAGCTGATTTAAATTAGTTATAAACAATCTGTCTTGTTTACTTTGGTTAATAATAGGCCATGACTGGCTATAGTTGGTACTGTATAAATGTTGAATGAATGAAAATTTTTATTACAGGCATCGATTTAAGCTGTGCACCCAAACCTGCCCTTAGAACTTATTTAGAAGTGAGCCATTTGATGACAATTCTAATTGACGGTCCTGCTGTATGTTAAAATTCAGTGACTCTTCTCCCTCAGACCGAGCTGTGGAAGGCTAAGGTGAATACTTACATGGTGTGAAGATAGTGCTGTCCATGGAAAAGGCCTGCCACAATGTGGCAACCTTTCAAATCATGTGTCTAGAATAACGAGGACAGGGAAAATTATACCTTGTAAAGTATAAAAATTAAAATCTAATAATATCATCAACCCTGATGTTTTAAAAGGGATACATTTAACACACCAAATATATGCAATCTAGGGCTCTAGAGACAGCGCAGCAGTTAAGAGCACTGGCTGTTCTGGCAGAGGATCCAGGTTTGATTCCCAGCACCCACATGGCAGATAATGTCTGCCCATAACTCCAGTTCTAAGGGATTCGACCTGTCTTCTGACCTCTGCAGGCACTATACAACACAGGTGCACTTACACACATGCAGGCAGAAAAAACAATAATTAGAAACAAATGCAATAAAAGAGTTCTTCTCTTAGATTTTTCAAAAACTGTTATTATACAGTGGCATCAACCACTCACTAAATCACTGTTTTTAGTGAGAATACTTGGGGAACTTAACTAACAAAATCTTTTGATTCACACCTCTCCAGTTTGTTCTGAAAGGATGGATTTCCTATCTGAGAGAGGTACTCTAATAGGTCTCAAAAAATACTGTAAAAATGGAGACCAATTGTTTTCATACTCATAACCAATTTCTACGATGCATAATGAGTCATGCATCTCTACGTGCAGAGGCAGCAGGCAGAGCCAGGAGCTCCTGGAGGGCAAACGACAAATGGAGAGGTCCCTGCAGGGATTGTGGGGGCTGTGGATACCAGTTCTTACTGTCATTTGACTAGAATGAGCACTTAAGAAAATTCAAGCCACTTGTACCACATAGCACTCAAGATTTCATATACTCCAAGGATATGTGCTTCGTTAGAAGTTGTGATAATGTAGCTGGTGCTGACGGTGGAGTCTTGCTTGACTCAGGGAGACCCGTATTTGCTTTATTGGTTTAGTGGCCTTTGGTAACACTCTCTGGCATTCCAGAGGCCATCTTTACAATTGCATGTGCGGTCTCAATACATCCCTCCGATGTTAACATCAGGTCTTCGGCAGCAGGGTCTTATTGCCTCTCCTCCTGCATGTATCCCAACTTAGAGGCAAGGAGCCCTTACTTTTTGTGGGGCCTTGGATCCCCTGGCCAACATCCACCTGGTAGAACAATCCATTGCTGATGTCAGAGCTCCTGCATTAATATACTTTGCCTGAGTGCATAGCCCTAGGACTTTAGTATTATATTTGGTTCTGAACAGAGAGTAATCCCTTCTCACCCACCTGTGCCCCTTTTCTAAGCCTAGGGAACAATCTGCGGAAAGAGGGGGCGTGGTAGAATGTAAGGGCTGCGATTGGGGTGAATGGTGAAACTACAGCAATGTAGTCTGGACACTCATTTGATCAACTTGATTGAACAAACAACCTGTCACCCGCCACTGGACGGTGGGGCTGTAGGGGTTTGGGCACAACAGCCTGCAGATTGGTTTTGCATGAAGGATGCTTGTACTCATGGATTATCACTTATAGCTAAAAATGAAAAAAAAAACTGAGAGAAAGATGCAGGACAGTTATGGCAGAATGCATGATCTGGGATGGGGTGGGGGTGGGGGGGAAGGGAAAGGGAAATAAGCCTGAACTGAATTGGAAAAAATGTATGAAATGCACAAAGCATCAATAAAAATTAAATTAAAAAAAAAGAAGTTGTGATAATGAAAGGGACCAGAGATTATAAACATCATTTGCACAGCACAAGTCAGTTTTTGTCCACAGTGCCTCCTTGGAAAGAGGGTCAGTGTTGGCTTGAGTCTCTGCTCTGTCTCGGGACCATCCGAATCATCACACCATTTATAAGAGGAGAAGCACTTAGGTTTATATGGTAGAGATGTCCTTGCGGTGAAACAAAGTTCTTCCCTGATAAATCCATGAAGTTAAAAATGCATTTAATACATTTAAACTACTAAGTATCGTGGCTTGAGCACTCACCTTACACCAACTCAGCAGGCTTACTTTAGTCTCTAACTGAACATCACAAGGAATTATTGTACCATGTACAGCTAGCCTAGGAAAAAAAAATCAAAGTACAAAAAACCCAAGTCGGGTTTCTACTGAATGCATACTACTTTCATCTCATTAAATGGCCTGTGCATTAAATGGGAGCCAACTACAGGTGTTCATGAATTGAGCATTTAACTGTAGAAAACTCTATTCTTTTTTTTTTTCACATAAATTTATTTTTATTTTTTTAACAAATCTAGACCCGTGTTCCTGCCCATTCCCCCAAACTCTATTCTTTCTAAGATACTTTGGAATTATTGAGAAAGAATCTATAGTTCAATATATTTAAATTTTCCCTAATAATTTTTTTGTCTTCTTTTTGAGACAGGGTCTCCCTGTAGTTCCAGCTGTTCTAGACTTACTATGTAGATCAGGCTAGCCTTGAACTCACAAAGATCCTCAAGCCTCTGCCTCCCAAGTGCTGGGATTAAAGGCGTAAGCCACCACACCTGGCTTCCCTAATCATTTTAAAATTCACATAAATTGTGATGCTCACATAATCTACCCAGTAATAACAGAAATATTTTCCTTTACCAGCACTTATATTTCCTGATTTTTCTCTCATTCTTTTTTATAGGTGCGATACAGGAAGACTGGTAACAAACGGAATGTTGGAAGAGTCATTTGAGTTTTACTCATGCCTAAGACATCCATCAGAGAGCCTGGCTTACGTGTTTTTCTTTAAAAGCTAATGACATTTTCTTGGAAGTTTACTCAGACTTCTAGCATTAGCATACTTCTAAAGAAGTTTCCTGCTTTTGTCTATGACTCTCTCCATATATCCCTCTAACCCACCAAAGGGAGCTCCGACATACCAATAGCTGAGTAGCGGAGTGGCTGAACATGGACCTTTAATTCCACTGATAACTGGTACTGATGCACTGGATTTGAACTTGACTCAGGAGAAACTGCTCCAAATTCTTACTCCACCTAGCTGTGTGTTTGTAGAATCCAAGCCTATAAAATGGTATGCTAGCCCCAGGAGACAGGGTTACGAATGGAGGCAGAAATTCATACTCAACTCTCAGACTCACTATGTTCCAGGCACTAGTTTTTGTTTGGTTTTGAGACAGGATCTCCCTGTAGTCAAAGCTGACCTGGAAGCCAGAACATAGACAAGGCTGGCCTCAATCTCACAGAAATCCACCTCCTAAAGGTACTGGGATTAAAGGTGTATACCACCTTGCCCAACCAGGCACTGGTTTAAGAACCAAAATCTTTGAATTTACAACCCTGAAATATACTATACACACAGTCATAACTCACCATGATCAAATTTCTTTCTTCCCATAAAGTTCCTTGCCACAATCCAGACTCAAACCTTTGTAATGTTAAGTAAGTGGTAACTGTAACTTCATAGAGATCAGAGAAACACCAAAATGGCAGCCCAGAGAAATATGTTCAAAATAAAATTGTGTTGTCATAAAAATCTCAATTTTAAATATTTCAGTTTAATTCCCCCTTATCAAAATTTTCACCAAAAGAAAAAGACAGATAATGGTATTGTCTTCAGTGCTTTTTTCTTTCTTTTTCTTGTTTTTGGTTATTCAGTTCACCAACCATTCAGTCAGCAAGCATTCACTAATCACCTGTCAGTACAGAACAGTGCTCCTTGTCTATGCATGGTGGTGTTGTACTGTGACTGGTCATGAGGCTTGGAATTCATAGGGAGCTTTACAGTTGAGGTGCCATACATAAGAGTACTGTCTAATATATGTATTAAACTGTGTGTTATGATGTTATAGCGAGCTCTCCACAGCTCTGCCTTGGGGTCTTCCTGTGCACAGAAGCCCAGCTGTCCCCCTTTATTTTCCATGCTAGTGTCACCCTTTCTAAGCATTTTTGCCCCAGTGTATTTACGAATTCCTTATCAAATACCAGGTGAAATGACAGGCACAGTGACTCTGGAGTCCACATTCAAGGACTCTGATCAGAGCTCTCCTTGAGAGCTTAGATAGGGTCTGATTCATCCGAGGTTCCTTTGTGCTATTTCTGCCTTATAATACATTGTGATTTTCACATGCTACACTGTACACATCTGATTACATGCCTGCCTTCTAGACTTCGAGTCCTCAAGAGTAGACAAACGTGCAGGTCAGTACACATTTTCCAGGGCATCCTGCTGACCTCTATCACTTAGCAGCTGTCTGACTTTGGGCAAGTTGTTTGTGATTTCTCTTTGCCTTTTCTGTTAGCCTCAGTCACTTCTTCTATGAAAGGGAAACAATAATGCCTAGCTTACACTTCAGTTATGAAGATTAATCAAGTCAATGTCTGTATAGTGTTCATAAAAGCATCTAGAACATGGTAAAGATTATATATTTGTTATATATGCATATGTGTGTGTGTGTGTTGAAAGAACTGTCTGGAACGATAACGCCTCATGTAGTGCCTGCTTCATAAGGCTTTGTCAAATTGAACACGGCGGTACACAATTGTAATCCCAACACTTGGAAGGCTGAGGTAGAAGAATCTCAAGTTTGGGCTACATAGCAAGACTGTCTCAAAAAAAATGTCTTTGCTGAAGAAGTAAATGGAATCTCATATAAATATTCTAGAACCCTAATTTTATCTTTAAAACTGAATTTCATGAGGCTAGTGAGATGGCTCAGTGGTTAAGAACACTGGCTATTCTTACAGAAGACCGGAGTTCAAATCTCAGCATCCACAAGGCAGCTAACAACCATCTGTAACTCCAGTTCTAGGGGACCTGACCTCTATTCTGTTCTCCTCAGGCACTATGTGACACAAGCACAGTTACATACATGGAGGCATAACACACACATGAAACAAAAACAAATAAACCAAAAAATCAAAACTGAATCTCATAAACCTTATGCAAGGTAACTATGAGGCTTAAATGATATAACAGTACTTTAGCATAATAATTCTATAGGGTATTTTTATTGATCACTTGCAGGAGTTACATGACATTCATAAATATTGGTTATAGCATTAAATTAGTTGAAACAGTTTCCACCTCTCGATGAGCAAAATCGGCAATCAATGGCTTCAGAGGGGGCGAAAGAATCCATTTTCTCAAGATTTGAGCCCCTCCACCCCCCAGGTAGGTTATCCAATCCCAGTTGTCAGACTAAACACATGTGCATACCAGCACCATCACTCAATAGGTTGTTGTTACACATACACACATATGAAACCATAATAATTAAAGGTCAGAAAATTGAGACGGAGTGAGGGGGAACATGACAGGATGGAGAGAGGTAGAAGAAGGGATAGAAATTATGTAAACATGGTACTTACATATGAAATTCTCAGAAAGGATAACAATTTTAAATTTTAAAAAATGTCAACTTCTTTTGCTTTGGAACTGTTTTACTGCTACTGAACTTGATTTGTTAAGCTATTGATCAACACTGTCCTAATGTTCAGAAAGCACAGGTTTCAACCCTGACCCACGGAACCTCAGAAAACAACCTTGTAATAAGACATGGTCTGCAATATGTGTTTGTTTAATATTAACCAACCTGTGAAAACGAACAGCACCATAATACGAATTAACCCTGAACCCGTCCTGTAGCCAGTGTTTAAACATACAAATGTCCTGGTAGATCCCCTGCGGGTGGGGAGTGTTGGGTCTTGCTTTGGGTTATGTTTCTTTACAGTGAGACTGACAAACCTTTAAGACTCAAAGATGAATGAAAATACATTTTCCAAGCATCAAAATCCATGGTGCCTGGGTGCTGAGCTCTGAGGATGCCCCCCAGTCTTGTTCCCCGGGGCACTAGTGTAGGCATTTGGTGTAATCACAGTGAACTGACTCTAGTGCAAGATCATTTTAATCAAGGAGACTGAGTCATCAGGCAACTGGACCCAGTGGCTAGCTGTCTCAGAGGCAGCTTCTTCATCACACGGGACCACATGACTGCTGGACATTTTCTATCCTTACCTTTCTTCAATTTAGGGAATTATTACAAACACACATATAGGTTACTCTTCTATAATTTGAGATTAACCAACATAATCTTGCTGAAAAATCGGAGTTGTGAATCTAAAAGATTGTGGTGTCCAATCCTTTGTTAGATCTAGTCTCACTTATTCATGGAAGTACAGAAATGAAGGGCTCCATTCGTTCTTGCAGACAGACAGACCAGGTGCCACAGCATTGCATAAAATGCTTAGGAGAGGGGCTGGAGAGATAGCCTAGCGGTTGAGAACACCGACTGCTCCTGCAGAGGACCCGGGTTCGATCCCCAGCACCCACATGGCGGTTGAGAACCATCTGTAACTCCAATTCCAGGAGAACTCCAGTTCCAGGGGAATCTGATGCCCTCTTCTGACCTCCGCGGCATTGCACGACACGGGTGCACAAACCTGCATGCAGACAGTACATTCATACACATAGAAAATAAATAAAATTTAAAAAAATGCTTAGGAGAACATTTCCTTTAAAAGCTCTGCAGTATCTTACCTAAGCATAGTCACGTTCGTTACTATACAATATGGCTATAAATGTTATTTGAGAATAATTAATTGATCACAAAATATACATCAGATAGTACATTTGAATGAAGATCACTTGAAGGGGGGCAAAATGACTTTTTGAAGGATTCTAAATGGTGACAGGGGATCTCTCTGTCTCTGCTTCTAACTCTCTGTTTCTATGTGCTTGTGTGGTGTGTGTGTGTGTGTGTGTGTGTGTGTGTGTTTGTGCCTGTGCCTGTGCCTGTGTGTGTGTCTGTGTCTGTGTCTACAGTAATTAAATGACTTGCATAAAAACCTTAAAACACTGGGAGTGGTGGTGCATGCCTTTAAGCCCTGCACTCCAGAGGCAGAGGCAAATGGATCTCTGTGAGTTAGAGTCCATCCTGGTCTACAGAGTGAGTTCCAAGCTAGCTGGGGCTACAGGGAGACCTTGTCTTAGAAAGACCAAAAATAAATAAATAAATAAATAAATAAATAAATAAATAAATAAAAGCTTATAACACAACCTGAGATAGATAACAGTAAAAACTAAATACCTATCAGTTGTTGATCATGCATTTTTTAATCCTGTGGACAATGTGACATAGCACAGATATTTAATATTTTATGAGAATGTGCTCCTAAGAAGTAGATTACTTTTGATTCAGAATACTGATCACACATAAAATTACTAAATTCCAATTCAAACATTTCCCACATCCTTGGCTAAAATCCAGATGGCAAGTTTCATGTGTAGGCCTTTTGGCAAGAATCACAGGACTGATTCCCTGCCTTCTGTATTTACAATGTTAACAGACTCTCAGGACAAATGGCTTCCCTGATGAGCCCTGTGAAATGCCAAACCGTTGGGTTGTAGCGTTTGTTGCCTATATTAACGTGTCAAACAGTTAACATTTTATAGAGTGAAGGCCCTGAAGAAAATCTATTTTCGAGGGGAATACAGACGTACTCTGGGAGCTGTGCAGTGCTCTGGCCTGCCGTAATTCATGTCTATTTACTCTGATCTGGTATTTAACGAAACATGAATTTGTCATAGCAACTTCAGCAACACAAAATGTATACATACGTGTTTCTATGATAAGATTTTTTTAAAGAAACATACAAATATGTTTTAGTTTATCTGTGCAGACTAGATATACTGCAGAATCATAGTCATAGTATGTTAATGCAGCCGTAAGAATATTTTTAAATCTTTTATTCAGAAGATTTCTACTTATTATCTTTATTACTTTTAACAGAAAGAATCTTAGTGTTAAGTATATTTGGATGGTGGCAAAGTGTACACGGCCAGAGGCAATGCACTGGTTCAAGTTAATGACTATCATTTTAGAAAAAAAAATAGTATGTGTCAACAAAGTATCTTATTTTGCCTGGTATTTTCTATTAAGTTTATTTCTTAAAAGTGAAACTTAAAGAACTTTTATAAATAAAAATTCCAATGTATTTATAAATTAAGAGTATAGAACATTTCTCTTACTTCATCGTGGGAAAATTATTTCTGTGTTCTTTTCAGGTCAGACCTCTCTTGGGCCCAGGGTATGGTGCCAAATCCCATGGGGCATTCAGAGCCTGACACCCACTTCTATTCATATGTGTGCTCCTGGAACCGATTTTCATTGAAGAATAAAGGGGAAATAAAAATGTATTCTTGTGAACTTATTGTTTTTCTAATGCTTTACAAAATTCAAAATTCACGAAGCTGGAAATTCTGGTGTGTGTGGTGTGGTGTGTGTGTGTGGTGTGTGTGGTATGTGTGTGTGGTGTGTGTGTGGATGTGTGTGTGGTGTGTGTGTGGTGTGTGTGTGCGTGTGTGTGTGGATGTGTGTGTGGTGTGTGTGTGGTGTGTGCGTGTGTGTGTGGTGTGTGTGTGGTGTGTGGTGTGTGTGTGTGTGGTGTGTGTGTGTGTGTGGTGTGTGTGTGTGGTGTGTATGTGTGTGTATGTGTGTGTATGTGTGTGTGGTGTATGTGTGTGGTGTGTGTGTGGTATGTGTGTGGATGTGTGTGTGTGTGTGGATGTGTGTGTGGTGTGTGTGTGGTGTGTGGTGTGTGTGTGTGTGGTGTGTGTGTGTGTGTGGTGTGTGTGTGTGGTGTGTGTGTGTGTGTATGTGTGTGTATGTGTGTGTGGTGTGTGTGTGGTGTGTGTGTGTGTGGTGTGTGTGTGGTGTGTGTGTGTGTGGTGTGTGGTGTGTGTGTGGTGTGTGTGTGGTGTGTGTGTGTGGTGTGTGTGTGTGGTGTGTCTGTGTGTCTGTGTGTGTGGTGTGTCTGTGTGTGTGGTGTGTGTGTGTGGTGTGTCTGTGTGTCTGTGTGTGTGTGGTGTGTGTGTGGTGTGTCTGTGTGTCTGTGTGTGTGGTATGTGTGTGGTGTGTCTGTGTGTCTGTGTGTGTGGTGTGTGTGTTGGCTTTATTGGGAGAACTACAAAGGAGATGCTGATAGACCTTCAGCTTTGATTACCTATTCTTTTTAAGCCACTTTGTAGGAAGTAACAGTCAAGAGCAATTGTAACCTTAATTTAGAATAATCTTTTGAGGCTGGAGAGATGGCCTAGCAGTTAAGAAGGCCAACTGCTCTTGCAGAGGACCTGGGTTCAATTACCAGCACCCACATGGCAGCTAAGAACCATCTTTAATTCCAGTTCCAGGGGAATCTGACACCCTCTTCTGACCTCTGGGACATTGCACGACACAGTGCACAAACCTACATGCAGACAGTACATCCATACACATAAAAATAAATAAATAAAAATTTAAAAAGAATAATCTTTCTTTCCCTGGTTGAAATGTTCAGATTCCTGAAACATTTGGCACAGAATTAGAGAGTGAGTTTTCTACAGACTTCGAAACGGCAATAATAAATACAATTATAGTTAGTTTTTCATTTCCTGCTTAATAAAAAGTTTCTAGTCTTTCTCACCCAGGGTTTCAATAATCACAAATTCTCGCTGGGGGACATTATTAATGTGTGGTCTTGTGATTCAGTATCTTTTCCTTTTTACGTGCTAGAATTGAAACAGGGTCTGGGGCCTGGTAGCATGCATTCTACCACTGAGCTGCATCCCCAGCCCCCAATGCCTGTTGATCATATGATCACCCTCCAGACGTGAGCCTAAGAACAGCACAAAGTTGGTCATACAGTATGGAGAAACTTCTGGAAACTTTAGTTAACCTACTAGACTTGGATGAGTAGATATTTTCTCAGGTCTATTCCTTTTCCTGTCAAGGCAGAGACTTCAGTTTGGAATGTGAAAAGTAGCACCAAGGTACAAGTGATCAACCCTTTTGCAATGGCTGTTGTTCCCTCCTCCCCAACTAAAGGACAGGTCTGAGATCCCTTCCCTAGCCCTGGGGAACTATTACATCACCAAAGCTTTCATCCCAAAGCATTTCAACCTAGGCACAACTGTAATGGAACCTCTGAGCCACCTCTGTGTGAGTCATCTCTTCACGCATTCCAGACTACTTCCCCATCTTATATACAGTATTTATATGCTGACTTTTAGGGTTTAAATCTGACTTGCAGAGTGAGAAAAGCAAGTTCATCACTCCTTAGACATGATTTTCTGATGATCCTTGGAAAAGTATTGTAGGTTCCCCAAAATGAAATGTCTCATTAATTTGGGTAATGTAGTCTGACTCAACTTTACTTCTTAGTAAGGAGAATTGCAAATTTGTTTCAAAAGATGGTATGAAATAATGAACTCTCAGGGGCTGGAAAGATGGCTCAGCAGTCAAGAGCACTGGCTGCTCTTGTAGAGGACCCAGGTTCAGTTCCCAGCACCCACATGACGGCTAACAAGCACACTCCAGTTCTAGGGGATCACATGCCCTCTTCTGACCTCCATGAGCATTGCATGACACAGATACACTTACATACATGCAGGCAAACCCTCAAATACATAAAATAAACTAATTAATTAAAAACTTGAGGCCGGACGTGGTGGTGCACACCTTTAATCTTAGCACTTGGGAGGCAGAGGCAGGTGGATCTTTGTGAGTTCAAGGCCAGCCTGGTCTACAGAGTGAGTTCCAGGACAGCTGGGGCTACAGGGAGACCCTGTCTCGAAAGCCAAAAAAAAAAAAAAAAAAAAAAAGGCACTCTCAAGCAGGTTTTATGTTGTTACAACAATTAACTCAGTCAATCTTATGCCATCTAAACACCAGTCCCCCTCACGTTATTTTAAAGCAAAGCCCAGGTATATGTTTTCATGGTAAGTGTTTCAGTGTATATCAATAATGTAAAGTACTTTTAAAAATATAGACATATGGCACAATCCTGAAATCCAAACAACACCTCTGTTTACGGGTTCTGTTTTGTAATTTTTGGAAGAAGTTGAGCAAGCCTCTCTGGTGAGCAGGGCAGGACACATTTTGAAACCTGGAGGAAAGAGCATTCCAGGTCAGCCGCATTCTTCAGAAAGACATGCTGGACGAGTCACAGGGTTAAAGTGGAAGGATGGTGGGAAAGGTGAGAAAGACGGAGACCTGAAGGGTCCTCAACACGGCCAGCTAAAAACATCAGATTGCTAAAAACGTCAGATTGCAACTTTTATTTAAACGGGAGATGACAGAAAAGTAGTGCAATTGAGGCTATTTTTACATTTTTATTTATTATTTCTATTTTATGTATATGAATGTATTCCCTGCATGTAGGTCCACTCATGTCGTGCAGTGCCCGAGAAGGTGAGAAAAGGGTGTTGGTTTCCCCTGAAACTGGAGTTATGGAGAGTTGGTAGCAGCCTTGTGCATGCTGAGAATCAAACCCAGGGCCTCTGCAAGAGCAGCCAGTGCTCGTAACCACTGAGCCATATCTCCAGCCCCAAATGAGGCAATTTTAAAACTCATATGGATCACCTAAATTCAAGATAATTCTATAGGACAAATCACTAAGTTGTGTCATCAAAAAAAAAAAAAAATACCAAGAAGTGAGATTGCTAAATCATATAACAGACCAAGTTTGAATTGTGGGAAAACCTGTACTCTTTTCATAAGGTTTATGGAGTTTCCTTTCCTCCCGACCTCTGTCAACACTTGGGACCTTTGGGGTTTTCTTTTTCTTTTTTTAAATATTTTTTATTGATTTATTATTTTTTTTAAAAAAATTATTCATTTTTTATGTGTATGAATGTACGGTCTGCATGTAGGTTTGTGCACCCATGCCATGCAATGCCTTGGAGGTCAGAAGAGGGCATTGGATTCCCCTGGAACTGGAGTTAAAGACGGTTCTCAGCCGCCATGTGGGTGCTGGAAATTGAACCCAGGTCCTCTGCAAGAGCAGTCGGTGCTCTTAACCACTAGGCAATCTCTCCAGCCCCGGTTTATTATTTTTTATGTGTATGAGTGTACTGTCTGCATGTAGGCTGGTGCACCCGTGGCATTTCAGAAGAGGGTGTCGGATTCCCCTGGAACTGGAGTTAAAGATGGTTCTTAGCCACCATGTGGGTGCTGGGAATCGAACCTGGGTCTTCTGCAAGAGCAGTCGGCACTCTTAACCCCTGAGCCATCTCTCCAGCCCGTTTTCTTTTCCTCGCAGCCATCCTAACTGGCGTCAGGTGATCAGTCATGTGGTCCTGTGATTTCTTTACGATTAGTGGTTCAGCGTCTTTTCACAGAACTGCCAGCCTTCCATATACCTTCCTTAAAGAAATGTCTACCTCATAGACGCATGGTTGGTAAACATTTCCCCCATCCTATGCTGCCCATTATTTCCTGTGCTGTGCAGAGAGACTTCTTTGACTGACACCGTCCTGCTTTGAATGTCATAGCCATCATTGCTGAGGCCTTGTCAAAAACCCTTCCAAGTTATGCTCTCCTCCAGGACTTTTAAAATTTCCTATTGTGTGTTCATGATTTTAATCCATTTTGAATTTCTATTGTGCATAGGATAACAGAGATACAGTTTTGTTGTTTTTCATGGGGTTATCAACTTTCTCAACACTATTTGTTGAAAAGACAGTCTTTGCCCATTGGGTATTATTCATAGTCTTGAGTATCAAATGACCACATGTGCATAGACTTAACTCTGGAAATTCTTTTTGGTTCTGTTGATCTATCTATGTTACTATCTGTATGAACAGCCTCATTCTGCTTTAATTACTTAAGCTTTGTAATATATTTTGAAATCAAGAGTATGATGCCTTCAATTTCTCAAGATCACTTTGGCTATTTGGGGGTCTTTTCTAGGTCCATAGGAATTTCTGCTAAAAAAAAAATAACAATAAAACCCCAACAACAGCATTGGGAATTCAAGAGGACCAGAGCTGAATATGCAGATCACTTTGGGTCCTATGAACACTTAATCAGCCTTAAGCATTCCCATCCAAGAGCCCAGGATGTGTTTCCAGCTATTTGTCTTCTTTCATTTCTTTCATCAATGGTATATAGTCTTCCTCCTCCAAGTTTGTCACCTCCCTAGCTAAGTTAATACTGCTAAATACTTAACTAGGATGCTATTCTGAATGGGACTTTTTGCTATTATTGTTATTGTTAATGCCCTTTTGGGATCTTCCACATTTAATGTAGATAACTGATTTTTGTATGATGGCTTTTTATGCTGCAACTTTATTGAAATTTTTGCTGTTTTAAACTTTTTTTTGTTAAGTCTTTAGGATTTCTCTACATGTAAAATCAGGCGGGCCAGAAGGCAGTTAGTTCAACAGGTTAAGTGCTTGCTCCATAAGCCTGGCAACTTGAGTTCAATCCCCAGGACCCACACCCACGTGTGATGGAGAGAAGAATCTCCACAAAATTGTCCTCTTGACTCTGCGTGAGCACATGTGCAGAATCATCATCATCATCATCATCATCATCATCATCATCACCATCATCATCAAGTAAAATTCATGTACATCCACATGTACCCCACCTAATAATTAGAGTTTGGGGGCATCTTGGGAAGGATATTATTTTGACACACATACACAGATTTCCAGTCACTTAACAAAGAGAAACTATGTAAGGTGTACCCAAAGGACTGGGTAAAGTTAGAACCCGTGACTGTATCCCCTTTCTCAAATTCTCACCCAATGTTTATTTTAAATATTGCTGCTCTGTTTACAAATGTGTGCTGTGATCTAAACAAATCAGTTCTGGATTTCTAATTAAAGCACCAAAGGGCTTCTTTGAATCAGTGCAAGCATAAGATCACTAAGGATGATACCCTGGATTTGACTGGAGCTGGGCTTCAGTGAAATATCAATTCATATAAAGAAGCCTAACAGTCAAATTTCCAGGTCTGAATCTCTCAGCCCATAATCCTGTTGATTTTTATAAAGATAGACACTTCGTTTAAAAAGTTCTTATACATAAAAATCATACAAATGACAACGATATTATCTATCAGCCCAGTCTTGTGCTAACTGCATCAAAATGCATTCCACTGGTACTAACCTCTTCTTTGTGGTATTATTACTGCTATTTTATGTGAGGCAACTGATGGCTCAGAAAGACTGAGTAACTTAATTCACACACTGAAACTAGGGAAGCCCGGGCTCACAGTGTTCTGTCCACCTTGGAGCCGGGTTCTTACTAACACTGATTTTACTTCAGATAACTACCTTATTTTACCTCAGTGGACTTTCCATCGAAGTGACAAAATAGCTGAGACAATCAATTTAAATGTGGAAAGCCTTACAGTAGCTCATACCTCCAGAATTTCAAGTAATGATCGCTTTGCCAAGTGGCTCTGGGACTATGGTGAGATTGAATATCATGATGTGGAACTGTGAGGGGGGCAAAGCTCCTCAGCCAGGAGGCAAAGGGACAGAAGAGGCTGAGGTCCTAATGCCCCCAGTGGAAGCATTCTCCCTCCCACTGACCAACTTCCTCCAACCAGGCCCCTACCAGCAGTTCTACCACCTTGCCATATCCAGCAGCTTCAACAAAGCCTTTAGCATGTAGGCCTTTGGGGGGACCTTTAAGATCCACACCAGACACTAAGCACACAACATGCTTGCATCTCTGTGATCTCCAGAGCAGAACTGTAGAGCTCAACAGGAGAGCTGGGCATGCAGGCCATGTTCCAGGGAAAAGGAACAGTGTGACTCTACAGAGGAGAAGGAGGTAGGAGGTCCCAGGCAGAAGAAACAATCGAAACAATAAAGGTTAACTTTGCTTTAAATGAAATATTTGCATGGAATTTGGCTCAAGCTGACCTTGAGTGGAAGGCCTTAAAACTTTAAATTTCAAAGGAATGTTGGTATAAGAACCATGGAAAGTTTTATATTTAGTTTTCATCCTTCCAAGTGTGAACATCAATATACTACTACAAAATAGCTTGAAAGTAATTATACAACTCACACTTGATTTATGACATGCTGATTTATGACATGATACTTCAAGTTTGTTTCAGAAAGTTCTATTTTTTTCTCTTTAAAGGAAAAAAAGGCAGGTTTTCATTTTTATATATTTAAAAAAAAACAACCACCCTTCCTATTATCCTTTAAAAGAAAAATGGCTGCTATGTTAGGAGTCATAATCAATATATTTAGATTTCTTATCAAGTCTTCCTAATGACTGTCATCATTAGTCAAGTAAGTAAGCAGCCAAGCTTAAGAGAGAAGTAAAGAAAATTCAATGAGCCTTTTGTCTGGTCCCCCAACATACGACAAAGTTTCCACCAAGATTATGGGACTGAGATAACTGCCCTGCCCCTTGCGGAGGGCCTTCTGATACACACACACACACACACACACACACACACACACACACTCAGCAGCTATGACCCAGAAAAGAAATGCAAAATGACCTATTGTTTACTTAAAATAAAATCATAAAAATAAGACAAAAAGCAGATTTCCCTGTGAAAAGACTTACAAATTATTTTAGCTGTGACAGTCCACCATGCTGAGACAATTGAAACACCAACCACCATTGTGGAGTTCTAAAACTTCAGAGAGAAGAGTAAATGCAAGTTCTTGGGACAGTGGGTACTTACTTCTTTCTACCCACTCACTAGGGTATGGAGCTGTCTGGTGGGTCCTGGCTGAAGGGGCAGAGCCCGACTCTCTGGGGAACTGTTCAGAAGTGACGTCTTTGCCTTAGACCACTGTGCTGAGGCCTTGGGCTGCAGATGAAGGACAACAGCCTCCTCCTAAAACATGGCCTGAAGGGACCTACCTCCCACTGGTAAGGTGGGATTGAAGGCCAGAGTAGCGGAACACTGACAGTCCTGAGCTTGAACATCCTGTCCTTGATGACAGCCCTTGGGCGAAAGAGGCCCCTGGTGACTGCTGCCACACAGAGGGGCTACTAGTGCCATTTTCAGCAAGTCACTTATTAGTGGATTCCTATTGTAGAGCATTAATCTGATGAGTTTCAGAAACTGTAGTTGTCTTAACTAACAGTAAAACTGTAGAATAGATCATCATCTGAGCATTGCCTTGAATACATACTTTTCTCTATCCTGTTTTTTTTTTTTTCTTTCCAATCCTCCAGTGATTCTGCTTTAAATGAAGGTGCATCATACACTCTTTTGCTATATATCCTTTTGAGAAGAAAAACATATCCCTGATACCTTTCACTTCACCAGCACCTCTTCAATGACACTGATGTGCTAAAGAAGTGTCTTCATAGTTTTCTTCTTGTTGTTTTTTAATGTGCGACAGTTTTTTTTTTTTTTCCGTATGTGTATGAATGTACTGTCTGCATGCAAGTTTGTGCACCCGTGTCGTACAATGCCGCGGAGGTCAGAAGAGGGCGTCGGATTCCCCTGGAACTGGAGTTCTCCTGGAATTGGAGTTTCAGACGGTTCTCGGCCGCCATGTGGGTGCTGGGGATCGAACCCAGGTCTTCTGTAAGAGCGGTCGGCGCTCTTAACCGCTAGGCCATCTCTCCGGCCCCAATGTGCGACAGTTTTAAAGCATCTGGACCGCCGGGCGTGGTGGCGCACGCCTTTAATCCTAGCACTGGGGAGGCAGAGGCAGGCGGATCTTTGTGAGTTCAAGGCCAGCCTGGTCTACAGAGTGAGTTCCAGGACAGCTGGGGGCTACAGGGAGACCCTGTCTCGAAAAGACCAAAAATAAATAAATAAATAAATAAATAAATAAATAAATAAATAAAGCATCTGGATCATTATTTAGAATTAAAAAAAAAAAACCCTACTGACATACAATTTAAATGGATCTTAAGAGCATTAGACAGAGTGAAATAAACAAATCTCAAAGAGATATTCCATCTATGTGACATCCTCAAAATGACACAAGTACAGCAACAGAAATTACCTGCTTTCCAGAGGTTGGAAGAGGTGGGTTTGACAATAAAGGGCAGCCTAGGGCAGATCTTCCTGGTGATATAAGTTCTGTGTCTTAATGTATGCATATGATAAAATGACACTGACACCATACATACGTGCTACCAATATCAAGTTCCTGGTTTTTTCATTGTGTTAAAGCGTGTCAGATGTAACTACTACAAGTACTGAAGCCTGGAGATGCGGCTTAGTGGAAAGCAAAGCGGGGAAGAGTCCCTCAACATGCACAAGGCTTCAATCCCCAGCACAAAAGAGAAGGAAAGAAAAGGCGGGGGGGGGGGGCGCTAGAGGAGTAGAAGGTAGAGGGATAAGGAGGGGAAGAAGGTATATGGGGCCTTTATCACCTTTGCAACTTCCGTGAATCTATAATTACTTCAAAATATAAAATTTCAATACACATAGGTCAATCGAGAATATGGATACCCCACCCCCAACCCCTCCCTCCCACGACACCCGCCAGCCCCATACAGAAAGAATAATTAAGTAAAAGCAGAGCAACACATGCCAAGAAGAGGGTCCAGGTCTAACGTTTTCTACAATGTGCTGTTACCACAACATTTCCTAGAAAACCAGAGCAGAGCCAACACTTCCGCTTCCGGACTGGAAGGCAGCCACTCAGTCCAGCTGATACTGCTCTCAACCACATGCGTGATGCTTTTGTGGCTTTTCACAGAGCAGGGTTGGAATCTTCAAGGTTTAGGTAAGATCCCTTTAAAGATCAAGGTCAGATTGGTCACACAGGCTGCAAGGTACACACGTGTACTTCCTATATGGGAAAGCAATACCAAGGCCTGTAGACCATCATCTTGCAGGCAGGGGTCAGCCTAGGTGCTCGGAGGTCCTCGCCCTCCTCTGCAGACCCACACTGCCCTGACAAGTTCGCCTCCCCACCCCCCCGCCCCGGGCTGGCCCCTCTTCCCAGCCACAGAAAAAGCAGCCTGCGAACCTGTGTGTGCAGGGGCGCAGCGCTCCAGGCCGGGGACCTCCTTGTCCTCCACTCCTGGGCTCATGCTGGGCTCTGACGTGTCCCCAGGTAAGGCCGGCTGGGGCTCGGCTCCAGCCCAGCAAATGGCGGCAGCCAGCTGTAGGTCAAAAACGCCTCCAGGTGAATTGCATCTTTTCCTTTTTCTTCAACATTTTATAGCACCAGGACTGTACCCAGTGTTATAAAATTATGCCAAAACAAACAGCAAAGTCCTTGTCCTGAGGAGTAGCAGGGTAGAAGGAGCCAATGACGCAGGTCAGAGAGGACTGGGCAAACACTGGCAGGTGGGAAGAGCTCACTTGGAAGGCGGGGGTGGGGGGGGGTGCATCAACCAAGACTCAAAAGGCTCAGAACAAGGATCTGCCTAGCCGGGACCTCAAAGCCCCTGGGCAGATTGCAGAAATAAAGGTCTGCAAATTGCTGGGCGCCCATGACATTCCATGCAGTGTTTTCTGGGCACTGTGCAAAGCCACATGAACTCCATAAGGAGTGCACTATTGTTCCATGAAACAAAAAGCTAGGATTTCTTTAAGGACTCTCAACTCAGGTGAGTACGCAAGGGGCCTGACTTAGGATTCTGCACGCTTTGCAAATATTAAAAGTCTTTGGCTTCCCACGGATCCCTGCAGACAGGAACCCATGTTCCTCCACCAACATTTTACAGATGAAGAGTGAGGCATAGTAACTTGCTCAGAGTCACTCAAGTTTAAAGCGGAAGAGCCAAAGAGTGAACATAGACCACCCAAAAGAGCGCACGCAGATGAGAGCCCAGAAAGCTGAGCTCCCCAGTGGCACTGACAGCCTGCTCTCCTGGCCAAGCGCAGTTCTGCACAGTAAATGAACAGCGTGACTTAAACATGCTTACGCTGACTGCCAACACTGCAGAGACCTCTAAGGGTTATAGGGCAAACAAATACTATCAGAAAAAGACACGGGTTTGCCTTTCTTTATTCGTTGAACTAATGACAGTGTCTAGAGAGTGTACAATCAGGGTGTCAGCAGTTAAGACAAAACCCAGAGAAAACCTCCCTCTTGGATGCATACACAATTGATCAGGAACAAAAGGAGAAGGCAGCGGAGAGAACATTTCCTTCCTGTCATTCAGGAAACCACTTTGCTCTCTGAGGTGGACTGTGACACATCGGCATTGTTTAGTCTTTTTTTTTTTTTTTTTTTTTTCCCTCTCTTCATTTTAGTTATGACAATATTTTTATGTGTCAATTCGACACATTCCTTCCTGGAGGTATGGGAGCCCAGCTCCACTCACCAGCTTCTGGGAGCTAAGAGAATTGAATTTAACAAGGTTCAGGAAGCTCCTAAAACAGCAGGTGGGAGAAGCTCAGAAAGTGACAAGATTCATGAGCCTCCTCCTTAAAATTATATAAGCAGTCCCCTCTGCTGGGAGGAGACTCTTCGGTAGAACTGCCTACAAGCTGGGTGGGGAACTCTAGCCTCCCAGCTTTCATGAGTCATTCGGGGAGTAGAGTTTACAGTGTGGCAGCTTTCACTTACTCATGCTTCTCTAAGTAACCCCAGTAAACACTCAGTGTCACTAAGCGGGGCTTGGATAGAATCATTGGTTTGATCTGTCATCAGTGCCTATGGGAGGTGAATAAATTCTCATTCACATCTGCCCCAGGAAAATTCAAACAGCGGTTGGAGAAAAACATGCTGTCTAGGGAGCTGGGAAGATGGGAAGGCCTGAGCTGGGATCCTCGGTGCCAATGTAAAAGCTGGACGCCATGGTAGTGCGTGGCTATAACTGGCACCGGGGGACAAGGCCACACAGGGGATCCCCAGATTTCCTGGCCAGCCAGGTCTAGCCAATCATACATACACACATATATTTATGTGTATCTGAACGTGCCCACATATCAACAAGTGTGCATGCATACACCACACACACACACACACACACACACACACACACAGAAATACTTGTTAATGTTTAAACATTCCAAATTATGTTATGGGGTAAAAAGTAGTAACATTACTAAGAATAGCTATCATATACTGAGTGTTTTACCATGCACCAGAAACTAGTAAAAGTATTTTATACAGAATAATTCACTCACTCCTCACAATCCCATGAAGTGCTTACTATTTTTTTTTTTTTTTTTTTTTTGGTCTTTTCGAGACAGGGTCTCCCTGTAGCCCCAGCTGTCCTGGAACTCACCTTGTAAACCAGGCTGGCCTTGAACTCACAAAAATCCGCCTGTCTCTGCCTCCCAAGTGCTAGGATTAAAGGCGCGCCACCACGCCCAGGGCAGTGCTTACTATTATCCTGATTCTGCAGATAAAGAAAACTTGCCCAAAGGCTAATGCTAAAATGTGGTGGATTTAATCTATTAAAAGAAACTATATTTGTATCTAGGCTGTGTATTTCATTTACTCTCTGAATGCCCCCCCCACACACACACACTAACATCCTGACCAAAGGTATTTATAAACGTGAATGTGGTAGAGACAAGACCTCTGAGCCTGAAATGAAAAACTGGTGCAAAAGAAAGATCCCTTAGAAAAGACAAGACATGAGAAGTAGACTTTCAGAGTATATTATGAGAAGCCAGAAGCTCAGCTGCCAAGAACACCCGTGGAAAGAGGAGGGTGGTATCTACTACTGCCACTCAGATCCCCATGTCACGTCATTTTCTTTTTATAACACACTGAAATAAAATATAAAGCCACAAAAAAACTAGAATAAACTTAAAGACAGACAGTAGCCTCCAATTTTCCCTGAGAGGAGAAAAAAGAAAGTAACATTTGTTTAGAAATGCTTTTTTGTGTGTAGCCAAAATGGAATATCCCGGGGGGGGGGGGTGCGACGACCCTACAGGATTTAACAAAGCTTTATTTTGCTACCAGAGCACTGGTTTTAAAAATCCTAGGAGTCTAAAAGGCTGTATGTTACTATGAAGCCTTCAACAAACAGTGAAGTCATCAAATATATTACTAATTTCTATAGCTAGCCATTGGTTTCATGAGCATAGGTGTCAACACTTCCAAAACTCAAGAGCACAGAGAGCTACTCGACACCTGCAGGAAAGACTGCACACAGGACTTCCTGAGCCCTCCTGTGCCCCCAGTCCCGCCCTGGCTTTTCCGCCCACCAGCACTGACTCTAAAACCTTTAAAAGCCTCCTTCCTGCCAGCTCTCACTCAGGCAGGAGTGCCTGCTGGGAGTCCTCTCCTCACCCGGCATCTAATTCTTCACCTGGCCAACTTTTACTTCTGTTTCAAAATCTACTTAAGAATCACCTAGTCCTCAAACATTCCCTGACCCTTTTCCAAAGCCAGATTCTACAAAGTGCTCAAAATCTGATCCCCTACATCTTAATAAACCAAATGTCACTGTGGAATCCAGCTGTTTACTTGTTTACCCTCCGCTAGGAGAATCCATCATTCAACAAGAGTTTCTCAGCACAGGATTTGCTCAGCCCTCTGCTCAGTGTCAGGGAGAGAGGTTTTTTTAAATCTCAGTAACAGAAATCAGGCAAGCCAGAACTACTCAATGAGTATCTGAGGAATGAAGGAATGGAATTAAGAATGAAATAAGGAGGAAGGCAGAGGAAGGCTGGCGGTCACAAGAAAGTGATTCTGCTTCTCCCTTTCTCCAGTCCCGCCCACCCACTGTGTTGTACAGCAAGTGCATGTCTAACCCTTGCTTCCTGTTTCTTTCCTGCTTCCTCTAACTAGAGAAGCTAAAATGTGGACGTAGGCAGACTGGATTCTAACGCCAGCCACTTACTACTTACTGTTAGGCCTTGGATTCCTTCCCTACCTTCTGCCTTCTCTGTAAAATGAAAATCACAAACATATCCAGCAGGGAGTGCTGCAGGGTGCTTAAATAAGATTCACCTATAGAAAGGCCTGTGCGCAGGGGCTCTTCCCCTCCTTTCTTCTGCCTCTCCATCCTTGTGCTTCCTACAGCACACATTGAAGCACTTTTAAAAACTGCATTATTATTCTGGTATGTTATTACTTGATATATATCAAGAATATTAAAACTAGCTATTAAATCCATCAAGCCTTTGCCTTTTACAGCTCCTATAAAAAAGATGTTTTGCCGGGCGTTGTGTTGCACGCCTGTAATCCCCGCACTTGGAAGGCAGACACAGGTGGATCTCTGTGAGTTCAAGATAAGCCTGGTCTAATAGTTCCAGGACAGCTGGGGCTGCAGGGAGACTCTGACTCAAAAAGACAAAAACAAAACAAAACAAACAAACAAAAGATTTTTTTTTTTTTGTCTTTTTGAGTCAGGGTCTTCCTGTAGCTCTGGCTGTCCTGGAACTCACTCTGTAGACCAGGCTGGCCTTGAACTCATAGAGATCCACCTGCCTCTGCCTCCCAAGTGCTGGGATTATGGGCACGTGCCACCACACCCAGCTAAAAAGATGTTTTATAAGCGTTTAAGTTTTCAACCTAGGATAAGCAGAAAACAAAACAAAACAACAAGGAGGGGCTGGAGAATTGGCTCAGCAGTTAAGATCACTGGCTGTTCTTGGAGAGGACCCAGGTTCAATTCCCAGCACCCACATGGCAGCTAACAACCATACTTAACTCCAGTTCCAGTGGATCTAAGTCCCTCTTCTGACCTCCGGGGACAATGCATGACACAGGTGCACGCACATACATGTAGCCAATACCCTCATATACATAAAATTAAAATCATAAATAAATTAGAAAAACGAATACAGAAAAAATGAAGGAAGGCAAAAGGAGAGAAATGATGTGTAGGTGCCTGAAAAGCACCGAGGGAAGGATCAAAGTCAAGGTTTCAGAGAAACGAACAAAGCCCAGGTCCCCAAGCTGCTCAACATTTGGTAAACTGACTTGTAACCATGGCTATGTTATATAGTTCTCAAAGGTTACTGGGCCTGCAAAGATGGAAAGCCTTTACCTTTATCATGTCTTTAGACAGAATGTGTTTGTAATATACCAAGAAAGCAATTTAAAGGTCCCTAGAAGTCATCTGTCCAATTTCTGCTTCTGATGAAGTAAAAGAGATTGTTTACACTGAAGAGCAATTAATGCCCATGCATAACTTTCAGAACCATTTCCACACCCTGTACCTCCATTTCTTGACCTGCAAAATGGGCACACCACCAATAAAGCCCAGCTCATGGGCTATCATGAAGGTTAGGTACAAGGGAGGTACTACTATGAGGCAGTGAGACCTGCAATTGCCAGGTATGTCCGAGCTATTATTGTCACCAATCTGGCAGACTGGCTTCCAGCTATCCCGGCAGCCTCAAAAAGACTCTCTTCCCTTACACAACTCTTGCAGCTTTTGGTTGTTTTGTGATAAGTTTGGCACAGTGAAAGCTTCATGTCTCTTGAGAACATGTAGTACTTAGTAATTCTTAGTACTTAGTAATATCTGGGAAGTCCAGATATTCTTTCAAAGGGTGTCAAATCCTTACAGACTTCCATGACAAACATTTTCTGTAGCCATTTGTTAGATTCAGAGAGATGGTAAGGCACTCTCATGCACACACATGTACACACACACACATCCACGCACACGCACACACAAACACACACATGTGTTACAAGAGGTTTAACAATCCCACTGACCTTTTAAAAACTTGATTACCATGTAGAATCAGTAACAAATCGTGGCCTGGTTTCCTTACCCCTCCATCTCACTCCCACCCCTTCAAAGTTAAAGTCTACAAAGGGCAGTTGAACCCAATGATAACTATGCCCTGGATATTGTGATCTGGGTATTAGGTGCTGACTTCACACTTACAACACAAGGTAATCTGGTTATAATGACTATGTTTGAGCAGCCCAGAAGTAAGACAGGCTGGCTTTGGGTAAACCACAAATCAGCCATCTAGGTTGAAGCCCCAGTGCATTCTCCATTACCCTCAGGATGGAAAGGATCCTCTACAGGTCACCAGGCTAGGGGCACCTGGACAGATCTCTTCCATGGCAGCTCCAACACCCTTCCATGCACCTGACCCTCCCACCAGAGTTACCTGGAGACCAACAGTCTGTTTGCGCTGAGAACCAGGACATCAAGGGCCAGTCTGACCTACTCCAGAATATCTAAGAGCTCCACAGTGGCCTGCGGCTCAGATGTCCAGGCCTTGGCCCAGGGACTCGAACACTGCTCAATCCGATTCTTTTCTTCCAAAGGTTCCAAGAGCCCCGGTTGCAATCACACCACCAGTTCAGGGTAAGGGAGGGCATTTTCTCAGCCTCTCCCTGTGGATGGCTAAGAGGGTCCCTAGGACCCCCACCCGGCTCCGGACGGAGTGCAGCTACACCTGTGCGGTCCCTGGCCCAAGACCACCTGGCGCCGCAGCCTGGACGCTGTTGGTTCCCACGCTCACCAGGAGCCTGGAGCGCTGGGAGCTCACCCTCTTCCCATCTCTTCATCTCGCTGCTGTCCCTCCTGCGCTCACCCCTCGGGTGGGTCTGACCTGTGGTCACTTGCCGCCTACTCCCTGTCCCTGTCCCTTCTCATCTGCAGCTCTCCATCCGTCCCCTCAATCCCAAGCACCTGCCCCACATCAGCGCCGTTCTCCTGCGGGTCCAGCGCGTGGCAGGTCCGGTATCCCACAGAGAGGGAGGCAAGGTCAGGCTCCCGACCCACCCCCAAGCCCTGATCACCCTCACTTTCTTCTCTGTGAAGGGGACTCCTCCACGGTGTACCCCAGCCCCAAGCCCCGGGAGCACGCTGGCCTTCGGGGCGCCCAGCTGTCAGAGACCTATTTTAAACCCTGCACCCAGCGTCTCCGCCCTGGGGACATGGGCACCGCTCCAGCGACTCGGGTAACACCTTGCTGCACGATCCCCTGCGCTCTGAGCCAGCTCCCCAGGGGTCCGTCCTTCTGCAAGGAGGCCACCGCCCTGCGACGCGGTCCCAAATGGAAATCACAGCACCCAGGGACAAAAACCCGGGCGAGCCCACGCCTCCGTCCCTGGAAAGAGGCCACCTGAACACAGTGGTCTCCCCAGCCCCCCAGAAGGAAAGAAGCCCCACGGCAGCCCCTGAGCCAGCCTCTCTCCGCGCGCCCTGGGTTACTTTATTTCTAGACACTCCAGTCTTTAGCCTCCCATAACCCCTTCTCCCTCCCAACGTGTGTGGTCCTTTAGAAACTAAGAATTAGGGACAGTCAACAAGTTAAGAGCCACCAGCCTAATCTAAGCCCCAGAGGGCAGAGACCTGGATGCCCACGTGTGTGTCCCCGCGCGCACAGGAGCCCATCCAGGCTGGTATCTAGCCACAGGTCTCCCCGAGGACAAGATTCTGACAGAAAAAAAGTGCTACATTTGACTCACCCGCCTCTTTTTCTACCCTCTTTGGGTTGGAATCCGAAGGAAGTGTCGGAAAAGGGTGGACTCAGAGACCCTTCCTTCTTTTCTTTTCGCTTTCTAAAGAGTGGAAATTTCCATGCTGTGATAGGGGGCAGCAGCCCCATGTCGCGTTTCCTGAGGACCCTCCCTTCCAGCCCAGCCACCAATCGCCAGGCGGCAACCTGAGATGTCAACAGAAGCATCCTCCCAGGTGGGGCCCCGAGCTGTCCAGCTGTCCTGCAGGAGAGACGCCCGGGAGCCCAGTCCCTGGTCTCTCTGTCTGGATAGGCCATTCAGGAGATTTGGTGTGAGTTTATTTTTTGCAGGTTTCTTCTTTAGGGAAGGCTGCGTTTATTGGGTTTCCTGATACATGGGTAGGATCGGGTGCTGGTCTTCATTTTGGAGTAGGTGTGAGTGTTCCCAGTGGACGACTCAAAAAGCTCTAGGTTTGGGAATTGCAAAACTTGTCCAGCAGGTAAAGAGAACAGAATTGGAGAATACTTATAAATAGATCTGTTGCTCGTGGCAGAAGTCTCTATGCAGGATCTGGGGTGACCTGTTAGCACTTACCTGTGGTCCTTCTTGGTAATGTTTTGGCATTCTGACTTAAACCTGAACCTCAGTTTAGAAAAATCTGAAATAAATTACACCTTCTGCTTGTTACGGGTTCTACCTACTATCTTGAAGTTCATATAAAACCGTTTTCTGACATTAAGCAAAGTCCTTCCATCAAAGAAAGTCCATGTTGATTTAGTAGCCAATTCTTCTTTGGGGAAGGGATTTCACCACGGAGGCTTGACCTCCAAGGACTTACCAGACTCACCAGGGACACAAACTACTTCCTGAACTCTCTCACACACAGTGTAACTTTATTCCGAAGGGCAAGTTCACAGTTTGTCCTTCCCAGGAACACCTAGCTCGTCACATGTTATAGCTCTTGTATTGGAACCATGTTGTAACATGGACAGCACTCTAGAACTTCACAAATAACAACAGAAGCCTATGTAGATAACAGATAGTAATTAGAAACATTTAAAATACTATAGTGACTCATGCATACATCTACCAGATTATAAACATAACACAGGTTCAATAGCAGGGTGATATATTATTTCCACCACTATGGTTTTATAAACTAAAAGAAAAACACAAAATACAAGAAATATTTAGTTTTACAAAAGTTGATTAGCAAGTCTGACCATGTGATCCACCTTGTTGCTTTTCTGTGGCAAGAAGGTTGTATTTTGTGGATTTAGGTTTTTCTTTTTAAGTGTCTGTGTGTGTGTGTGTGTGTGTGTGTGTGTGTGTATGCGTGCGTGCATGTGATGTGTAGGTGCCCTGGGAGGCCAGAAGAGTGCACCAAGTCACAGGTGATTGTGAGTCACCCAGTGTGGGTGTTGGGAACCGAACTCAGGTCCTGTCCAAGAGCACTGCATGCTCTTAACTGCTGAGCCATCTCTCCGGCCCCCATTGTTTCTTATTTAATAAATGTAAGCATCTCGTATAAAACCATTAACAAGTCAAAAACAGCAGGACTGAGAGTGGAAAGGACTGGTGATGGAAAAGTGGATATGGGTTTCTCAGTGCCTGACCTGAGATAGAGTGAAAGAAAAACCCAGGATTAAAAGCAAAAAGCCAGAGAAAATACCAGTGGGGGCAGGATCAAAGTGACTCAGTTGCACAGTAGCTTCCTGTGCGACCACTCAACTTTTTAATGAACTCCTTATTTAGTCGATTTATAGCATCTGTACTTTTAGTTCCTAAAAAAAAAGATCAAAAGTTATGGTCCATTGCCTAATTTAGTAGAAAACTATGGGTTATTCATTGATAAATTCTGGTAATATTAATCAGGGCTGAGGGCATATGATGTTATATTCATCTATGAAGCAGTGGAGTTCTGATTAAAGTTAAGCTTCTCATCATTGGGCATATTGTACTTCAAAAGAGTATCAGAAGATCCCGGAGCAGTGGCTAAGAACATGAGACAACTACAGATTTTGAGCTTCCTGTTCTGGGTAAACTTGAACCATGAAAAGCCATGTAGCAACCACACAGACCCTCACAGTTTAAGACCATTGTTTGAAGGAATGGGAAGCCTTGAGGAACATCAGGAATGTCTCTGCAAGACCAAGGTGGAAACGCATTTTGCTTCAGCATGAGATCCTTCACTGATGCTGGAGAAGACAGCTTCTTTCCTAATTTTACAGTCATCTCCTAGGTGTCCAACTTGGGACATCAGTTGTCTTCTAGTGACTCAGTTTCTCTGAAAAAGAGAGAGCATTTGTGGATACACTGCTTTCCTGGTGTGAATTATTTTTAGACAGTGCTACAAGACACCTGGTGATGAAGGAAAATGAAATGTTTGCATGAAGGAAGAGAGGCTTAAGAACAGCTGGGACTCCCTCTCCCCATTTTGATATAGCTGCATTAGTTAAAGATCTCCACTCAAGGGGGCTGGAGAGGTGGTTCAGTGGTAAAGAGCACTGACTGCTCTTGCTGACGACCTGAGTTCAGTTCTCAACACCCACATGGAAGCTCACAGCTGTCTGTGACTCCAGTTCCAGGGGTCTCTTATGCCCTTTTCTGGCCTCTGAGGGCACTGCACAGCAGGATCCTGTTACATATATGCAGGCGAAACACTCATACGAATAAATTAAAAAATAAATAAAGCAAAATAAAATAAAGATCTCTCCTCAAAATTGTACTAGCACACTACCCCAGGAATGGCTGTGGATTTTGCTGTGGCCACTTTGTTTTGAAAAGAGACCTATATGAAGAAAAAATCTCCACACTGTTTCTCTAGCTATTTCTGTAAGTGTTATGTTCTCTAAATGGGCTACAGATTCTCTCTCTCTCTTCAAGGAGAAAGATATTTCAACAGATCACTCACCATCTCAGTTTCACACATGATGAAACAACTGGACACCAGATCTGAAAACAGACATAGCAAAGCAGAGGTGGGATCTTAGACGATCTAGCCTGGTATTCAAGTTTGGGCATCCACAGGCTACATTTTGAAGTGTCATCCAGGAGTTGAAAAGGGGGAGCGGAGACCACGTAGCATCCGTATTCAGCACAGAGAGGAGAATGTGTGTCTTGTATTAAGAACACATCACTTGGGCTGGAGAGATAGCCTAGCGGTTAAGAGCACCGACTGCTCTTGCAGAGGACCCGGGTTCGATCCCCAGCACCCACATGGCGGCCAAAAACCGTCTGTAACTCCAGTTCCAGGGGAATCCGAGACCCTCTTCTGACCTCCGCGGCATTGCACGACACGGGTGCACAAACCTACATGCAGACAGTACATTCATACACATAAATAAATTAAAAAAAAAAAGAACACATCACTTTACACACTGGTCTAGAAATGACACACATGCAGACAGTCAAAGCCACCAAGGCTTCCACTTCCTTTTCCAGCCTGATACTCTGTACCCATCAGGTTTCCCTGCAGCTTCTAAAGCCCCCAATGTCCCCTCAGCTTCCCAAGCCTAATGGCTTTCTTTCCACACTTCAGTGCTTCTTAGCATGGTCCCCTCTACCCAGAAGCCCTTGCTACAGTGCTCTGCCTGCCAACTCTACCTTTTCTATCTTTCAAGCCTGAGCTCACATGTTAGTTCTGGAGTGGTTTTTCATGGGTAAGGGGGCACTTAGATTATTTCAGTCTTGAACAGGGAAAATTTCCCCAACCCACCTGGGACATTGGAGAACTCAAGTCATAGAGTCACCCCTGTTCCCCTCCATGCACTGTTTCTGATCTGTTGGGAATTCCCTCTTCTACTCCATTGCAGACCATGTACTTCCAGCCCTGCCTCTGATGAGGCTGTGTAGAAAGGACAGCTGGAGCACAGCCCTTGTCTTTCATATTCATCCCCTGAGGTCAGCCTTCCACAGCCCACAGACTCAAGGCTATGTGCATGTGGATGAAAAGTGGAAATGCTGGCTCACCTGACTACACGAAGAGAAGCTCTTAAGGTGCTGCCTTTCTTTGAGGGGTCACTCACTTCTGGACTCTACCTGTCCATTTAGTCCCTGAACTGAGTCCTGTTGACTCCATCTCTTCCCTCAGAAACCCATACTCATTCTCATTGACAGACACTGATTGGAGTTCCTCTTCTTTGACATATGCACACAGACAAGGAGGGAAAATGGGAGCATCCCTGATGTTGTGGAGCTCATTGATTGATAGGAGAAAACATTTTAATCAAAGCGTGACACGACACAAAAAAGTATAAAATGTCAGAACTACAGTGAAGGGAAGATTTCCCTGAGGCGGTGACAGTGGATGTGTGTGAGGTGGTCTGGCTGGCTCAGTGGGGGTTTCAGCATATTTACGGGCCTGGGAGAAGCAGCTGTGCCTGGGATGGAGCTCCCAGAATGGTGGGAGGGGAACGCACAGCCCTCCCTCCAGAGCAGGAAGAATGCTTCACCTGCTAAGGTCCTCTCTGCTCATTCTCTTCAGAGTCTGGCAAGCACATGTCTCCAGAACAGGCTGAAAGTGGGACTCTGGCTTTGTTTCTGCTTTCCTGCCAAGCGGCCTGCACACAACACAGTTCACTGGCTGTCAGGATGCTGGCTTTGCCCTCTGGGAAGAGTGACCTCACTTGGGGATTTTTCTGATGTGGGATCTTCCACTGGTGTGAAAAAAAAAACCAGGGAAAGGAGGAATTTGTTGGTTCAATTCATCGCAAAGAATTCAACATGGGGTGGGGAGTGAACATCAAAACAAGCCTGACTAGAATGAGTTGGGTCTGGCTTGGGACCCTGGGCACCTCAATGTTGTAGAGGCATGGTATGAAAAGCAGAGGGAGAGTCCTTTAAACCTTAAACAAACAAGCAAAAACCTGGGAAGGTCAATTTGAAACTGAGATTTACAGTCAACTCCACATCTGTTCTTAGACTTGTGTTGACATATTGCAGCACACCGTGTGTTAGGAAAGACATGTTGCAAGATCCTGTAATATTTAATGAGCAAAGGACAAAGTTCCATCTCCACTCACAGTTCTGGTTTGTGGCTTTTAATGCAACAGATTTTTGTGCTACCAGTTGAATTACAGCACCCACCGAAGCCCGGATCACCTTGACCCTTCCCATTCAATAGAATGCACTAGTAGCAGGTTGTCAAGATGCCTGCGACATTTGGTCTCTGCGTATGAATTCCAAGCATACTGGTCAATTTGAGTCTTCTCTGCATAAAACTGTTATTCTGCCCCCGCCCCTTGCTTTCTCTTTGAAATGATCCCACCGTGTAGGGTAGAGTTTCTTATTATTTATTTATTTATTTATTTATTTATTTGGTATTTTTGAGACAGGGTCTCCCTTTAGTACCAGCTGGCCTGGAGCTCGCTCTGTAGACCAGCTTGAACTCACAGAGATCCGCCTCCCTCTGCCTCCCAAGTGCTGGGATTAAAGGCATGCACCACCACACCCAGCTTCAAGTTCCACTTTTACATACCTTGGGTTGGTGTTAGGTGATGTTGGTGCTCTGTCGCAGCTTCTCATGTAAGCGTCCATCTCTTTTGTCTGGTCCCTGCATGCCTCCTCCTTGTTTTGGTTACTCTTTCCTACCCAGCTGGGAAGTGTAGTGCAGGGCTAGTGAGTGGTTCACTTGGTAAAGGGTTTGCTGAGAACCCAAGTTTGGATCCCCACTCACAAAGCTGGGCATGGCAGTGAGTGCCTGCAGGTGATGGATGGGGTGTGGCAGAGACAAGAGGATCCCCGGGGTTTGTTGGCCAGAATGCCTAGCTGCCTCCAAGTTCAACGAGAGACCCTGTCTCAAAAATTAAGGTGGCATGTGATTGAGGAAGACACACCTGATGTTGACTTCTGGCTTCTACACACACATTCACACATGCATGTGCACACACACCAACACAAAGCCACATACACACACACACACACACACACACACACACACACATTCATCACCTACACACAAAGAAAGTGTATTCCAGCCAAACATGAAAGCAAATGCCCTGCTTAGCACCTAGGTGAGGAGTTTCTGGACACATCATCAAATCTGGGTCACACTCTCCTCATCTTATTATAAACTCACTTTTATTTAGATCTCAATAGACTGAATATTTAGGGCAAGCAACCTCTTAGGCACTACCCAAACCAAAGCCCACCAAGAGTTACCTCTTATGCTTGTGTGCATTGTAAACCCTGAAAAGAGTTATCTTTTTTTTTTTTTTTTTACTTTCCTGATGCCAAAGAGGCTCTCTCTCCAAAGTGGACCTTGGTGTAAAAAGCAAACATTTGGTGCCTGTGTTCTTATCTCTCTTCATATGAGAACCTGCTGGGAGATAAGGCTGAGAACTATGGGCATTCAGGGGTGAAGATTAAGAAACAATTTACAAACACATGTTAGGGAATGTCTTAAGACACAGAAACAGGTAAGACACTCCTGTTCTTGGTATTTTGCAGTCTAGTAAAGTCTAGAAACTGCTGGTGAGGGCAATGTTGAGTAGATCTAGAAGAATGTACAGAAAGCCACCTCATGATCCTGCTGGAGAATATTTCTGAACATACCTACATACCTTTTCCAAAGCATGGTTGCTGTATGTAATGCTAATAGTCCTATTATCTGGGATTAGAAAGAGCCCTCTCTCCCAGGACCATCTATATACTTAACAGCAATAGAAAATCCTTTTTAAGTTCAGATGATGAATGAATCTCTAATTCTGGAATTCCATGCAATAGGAAGAAATGTGCATCTCCCCAGAGTCTCCAACCGGTGACACGGCAAGCAGAGGTCTGGCCTCAGTCATCTGAGCCATGCAGTAAAACAAATATGCTCAGACACCATTCTAGAGGAGCTGATTGATTGGTAATTTGAACGATAGCAGCCCTTGAATCTGTATTTTAGTTATAAACTCCACATTACTGTAAGGTATCACCAAGTCCAGAAACTACATCTTTGTTTCTTGAAATGCTGGAATGTCCTGAATATGAGGCACAGGGAACCTATTTGGAAGGCTGGTCCCCACCCTTTCCAAAGACCCTTATGATTCTAAGGAGTAATCTAGGCCTAAACAGCACTGAGCTTTTTGTGTTCAGTTCACTCCTGCTCTCTGTGTGCTAAAGAATTCTTCGCATCCATCCCCAGCCACCAGGGAGCCTCCTAAGACCAGGGCCACGAACTTCATCAGGATTAGCAAACAGGCCTGAAGCCTGGGATGGGACTGTTGTTTTTTACAGCAGGTTCCCTGGGTCTCTAGCTGTTTTAAGTACCATCAGTGGTCAACTTGACATCGGTGGGAAAAGGGAACCTCAACTGAGAAGTGGCCTCCATCAGATTGGTGTGTGGGCTGCTGTCTATGGCTTCTTAATTGCTGGTTGACGTGTGAGGGCCTAGGCCACCGTGGGCAGGGCTGTCGCTGTGCGGGCGGACCTGGCTTATATAAGACAACAAGGCAAGAAGACGCAGTCAATAAGCAGTGCTCCTCTGTGCTTCGGGTTCCTGCCCTGAGTTCCCACCCCGGCTTCCCTCAAAGACAGACTGTCACTTGGGAGATGTAGGATGAAATAAACCCTTTTCTCTTCATGTTGTTTTTGGTCAGAGTGTTTTATTACAGCAATGCAGAAGTAAACTAGACACTGAGTGAGAGCATAAAGAATTGCTAGTCCTGCCCCAGGCCTCCTGAATCAGAATCTCCGAATGTACTTTAATGGGCTCCCAAAGTACCTTTTGTTTCCATTAAGGCGAAGACTCCCAGAGTAGCTAATCCTATAAGGAGGTGGATCTGGTGGGGGGGGGGGGTCATGAGGGTGACCAGAACATACAGAACCTGACAGTCTGATGATAACACATGTTACGAGTGAGCAAAAGGACAGAGGACAGACTGTGTACAGTCCATGACCTTCTAGTGGATGAAGGGAGAGAAGAGAGACAAGCTCCTGGCATAGGGATAGAAGAACATGCTTCAGCCACATGTGGTGGCAGGCACCTTTAATCCTAGCACTCGGGAGGCAGAGGCAGGTGGATCTTTGTGAGTTCAAGGCCAGCCTGGTCTACAGAGTGAGTTCCAGGACAGCTGGGGCTACAGGGAGACCCTGTCTTGAAAAGGCCAAAAGAAAAGAAGAAAGAAAACATTCACCATCAGCCCAGAAAATTCTCTCATGTCCCCTTTCATTCAGTCTCTGCTACCCAGCACCAAGATGCAACTACACTGCGATGGTTTTCTATTATAAGTTAGTTTTGTATTTTCTAATACCTAGTGTGTTATTTTATGTAAGACTTCTTTCTGTGTGATTTCTGTTTTTCTAATTGTGAATAGTACTTCATTGCATAAATATGCCACATTTTGCTTATTCATTCTGTTGCTGGGCACCTAGTCTGATTATTTTTGGCTGTTGTGAATAAAGCTGCTATAAATATTTTTATGCAAATATTTTTGTAGACATATGTTTTCATTTCTGTCACACAAATATGCTGGAATAGAATTTCTAGGTCATAAAAGGTAAATGTTAATTTTATGAAAGAGTAGACTTTTCCCAAAAATTGTATTTCTTATGCTCCCATTAATAATGACTGCAATTGCCCTTGCTGCAATATGGCCTTGCTGACCTTACATGTTGTTTTTGGTCTTAAAATTTTTTTTTATTTTGGGGGCATGGTGGCACATGCCTCCTGCACTCAGGAGGCAGAGGCAGGCAGATCTCTGTGAGTTCAAGGCCAGCGTCATCTACATAGTGAGTTCCAGGCCAGCTGGGGCTACAGGGAGACACTGTTTCAAAAAGACCAAAAATTTTTTTATTTTATTTTTGTTTTATGTGTATGAGTGTTTTGCCTGTATGTATGTAATGTCACCCATATTGTGCAATGCCTGTGGAGAGTAGACAGTGTCAGNTGAAACAACTGGACACCAGATCTGAAAACAGACATAGCAAAGCAGAGGTGGGATCTTAGACGATCTAGCCTGGTATTCAAGTTTGGGCATCCACAGGCTACATTTTGAAGTGTCATCCAGGAGTTGAAAAGGGGGAGCGGAGACCACGTAGCATCCGTATCAGCAACAGAGAGGAGAATGTGTGTCTGTATTAAGACATCACTTGGGCTGGAGAGATATCGCCTAGCGGTTAAGAAGCACGACTGCTCTTGCAGAGGCCCGGGTTCGATCCCCAGAATCTCTCCTTTACAAGGGCGGCCACAAACCCGTCTGTAAACTCCAGTTTCCAGGGGAATCCGAAGACCCTATTCTGACCTCCGCGGCATGCACGACACGGTGACAAACCTACTGTGACAGTATATTCATCCACATAAATAAATTAAAAAAAAAAAACAGAACACAAAAAAAAAACCATCTAAATACAAATGGCATAAAATGACACACATGCAGACAGTCAAAGCCACCAAGGCTTCCACTTCCTTTTCCAGCCTGATACTCTGTACCCATCAGGTTTCCCTGCAGCTTCTAAAGCCCCCAATGTCCCCTCAGCTTCCCAAGCCTAATGGCTTTCTTTCCACACTTCAGTGCTTCTTAGCATGGTCCCCTCTACCCAGAAGCCCTTGCTACAGTGCTCTGCCTGCCAACTCTACCTTTTCTATCTTTCAAGCCTGAGCTCACATGTTAGTTCTGGAGTGGTTTTTCATGGGTAAGGGGGCACTTAGATTATTTCAGTCTTGAACAGGGAAAATTTCCCCAACCCACCTGGGACATTGGAGAACTCAAGTCATAGAGTCACCCCTGTTCCCCTCCATGCACTGTTTCTGATCTGTTGGGAATTCCCTCTTCTACTCCATTGCAGACCATGTACTTCCAGCCCTGCCTCTGATGAGGCTGTGTAGAAAGGACAGCTGGAGCACAGCCCTTGTCTTTCATATTCATCCCCTGAGGTCAGCCTTCCACAGCCCACAGACTCAAGGCTATGTGCATGTGGATGAAAAGTGGAAATGCTGGCTCACCTGACTACACGAAGAGAAGCTCTTAAGGTGCTGCCTTTCTTTGAGGGGTCACTCACTTCTGGACTCTACCTGTCCATTTAGTCCCTGAACTGAGTCCTGTTGACTCCATCTCTTCCCTCAGAAACCCATACTCATTCTCATTGACAGACACTGATTGGAGTTCCTCTTCTTTTGACATATGCACACAGACAAGAGAGGGAAAATGGGAGCATCCCTGATGTTGTGGAGCTCATTGATTGATAGGAGAAAACATTTTAATCCAAGCGTGACACGACACACAAAAAGTATAAAATGTCAGAACTACAGTGAGGGAGATTTCCCTGAGGGCGGTGACAGTGGAGTGTGTAGGTGGTCTGGCCATGCTCAGGGGGGTTTCAGCATTACGGGCCTGGGAGAAGCAGCTGTGCCTGGGATGGAGCTCCCAGAATGGTGGGAGGGGAACGCACAGCCCTCCCTCCAGAGCAGGAAGAATGCTTCACCTGCTAAGGTCCTCTCTGCTCATTCTCTTCAGAGTCTGGCAAGCACATGTCTCCAGAACAGGCTGAAAGTGGGACTCTGGCTTTGTTTCTGCTTTCCTGCCAAGCGGCCTGCACACAACACAGTTCACTGGCTGTCAGGCATGCTGGCTTTGCCCTCTGGAAGAGTGACCTCACTGGGGATTTTTCTTGATGTGGGATCTTCCACTGGTGTGAAAAAAAAAACCATGGAAAGAGGAGGAATTTGTTGGTTCATTTCATCGCAAAGAATTCAACATGGGGTGGGGAGTGAACATCAAAACAAGCCTGACTAGAATGAGTTGGGTCTGGCTTGGGACCCTGGGCACCTCAATGTTGTAGAGGCATGGTATGAAAAGCAGAGGGGAGAGTCCGTTTAAACTTAAACAAACAAGCAAAAACCTGGGAAGGTCAATTTGAAACTGAGATTTACAGTCAACTCCACATCTGTTCTTAGACTTGTGTTGACATATTGCAGCACACCGTGTGTTAGGAAAGACATGTTGCAAGATCCTGTAATATTTAATGAGCAAAGGACAAAGTTCCATCTCCACTCACAGTTCTGGTTTGTGGCTTTTAATGCAACAGATTTTTGTGCTACCAGTTGAATTACAGCACCCACCGAAGCCCGGATCACCTTGACCCTTCCCATTCAATAGAATGCACTAGTAGCAGGTTGTCAAGATGCCTGCGACATTTGGTCTCTGCGTATGAATTCCAAGCATACTGGTCAATTTGAGTCTTCTCTGCATAAAACTGTTATTCTGCCCCCGCCCCTTGCTTTCTCTTGAAATCGATCCCACCGTGTAGGGTAGGTTCTTATTTATTTATTTATTTTTTATTTATTTATTTGGTATTTTTGAGACAGGGTCTCCCTTTAGTACCAGCTGCCTGGAGCTTCGCTCTGTCGACCAGCTTTAACTCACAGAGATCCGCCTCCCTCTGCTCCCAAGTGCTGGGATTAAAGGCATGCACCACCACACCAGCTTCAAGTTCCCCTTTTACATACCTTGGGTTGGTGTTAGGTTTTTTGGTGCTCTGTCGCAGCTTCTCATGTAAGCGTCCATCTCTTTTGTCTGGTCCCTGCATGCCTCCTCCTTGTTTTGGTTACTCTTTCCTACCCAGCTGGGAAGTGTAGTGCAGGGCTAGTGAGTGGTTCACTTGGTAAAGGGTTTGCTGAGAACCCAAGTTTGGATCCCCACTCACAAAGCTGGGCATGGCAGTGATGCCTGCAGGTGATGGATGGGGTGTGGCAGAGGACAGAGGATCCCCGGGGTTTGTTGGCCAGAATGCCTAGCTGCCTCCAAGTTCAACGAGGGACCCTGTCTCAAAAATTAGGTGCATGTGATGAGGAAGACACACCTGATGTTGACTTCTGGCTTCTACACACAATCACACATGCATGTGCACACACACCAACACAAAGCCACATACACACACACACACACACAACACACACAACACACATTCATCACCTACACACAAAGAAAGTGTATTCCAGCCAAACATGAAAGCAAATGCCCTGCTTAGCACCTAGGTGAGGAGTTTCTGGACACATCATCAAATCTGGGTCACACTCTCCTCATCTTATTATAAACTCACTTTTATTTAGATCTCAATAGACTGAATATTTAGGGCAAGCAACCTCTTAGGCACTACCCAAACCAAAGCCCACCAGAGAGTTACCTCTTATGCTTGTGTGCATTGTAAACCCTGAAAAGAGTTATCGTAGTTTTATCTTTTTTTTTTTACTTTCCTGACCATAGGGCTCTCTCTCCACTTTTACGGTGCTACTCTCTTCCGGTGCCTATAAAAGACAAACATTTGGTGTCCTGCCTCGTTTTCTTATACTCTCTTCATATGAGAACCTGCTGGGAGATAAGGCTGAGAACTATGGGCATTCAGGGGTGAAGATTAAGAAACAATTTACAAACACATGTTAGGGAATGTCTTAAGACACAGAAACAGGTAAGACACTCCTGTTCTTGGTATTTTGCAGTCTAGTAAAGTCTAGAAACTGCTGGTGAGGGCAATGTTGAGTAGATCTAGAAGAATGTACAGAAAGCCACCTCATGATCCTGCTGGAGAATATTTCTGAACATACCTACATACCTTTTCCAAAGCATGGTTGCTGTATGTAATGCTAATAGTCCTATTATCTGGGATTAGAAAGAGCCCTCTCTCCCAGGACCATCTATATACTTAACAGCAATAGAAAATCCTTTTTAAGTTCAGATGATGAATGAATCTCTAATTCTGGAATTCCATGCAATAGGAAGAAATGTGCATCTCCCCAGAGTCTCCAACCGGTGACACGGCAAGCAGAGGTCTGGCCTCAGTCATCTGAGCCATGCAGTAAAACAAATATGCTCAGACACCATTCTAGAGGAGCTGATTGATTGGTAATTTGAACGATAGCAGCCCTTGAATCTGTATTTTAGTTATAAACTCCACATTACTGTAAGGTATCACCAAGTCCAGAAACTACATCTTTGTTTCTTGAAATGCTGGAATGTCCTGAATATGAGGCACAGGGAACCTATTTGGAAGGCTGGTCCCCACCCTTTCCAAAGACCCTTATGATTCTAAGGAGTAATCTAGGCCTAAACAGCACTGAGCTTTTTGTGTTCAGTTCACTCCTGCTCTCTGTGTGCTAAAGAATTCTTCGCATCCATCCCCAGCCACCAGGGAGCCTCCTAAGACCAGGGCCACGAACTTCATCAGGATTAGCAAACAGGCCTGAAGCCTGGGATGGGACTGTTGTTTTTTACAGCAGGTTCCCTGGGTCTCTAGCTGTTTTAAGTACCATCAGTGGTCAACTTGACCTCGGTGGGAAAAAGGAACCTCAACTGAGAATGGCCTCCATCAGATTGGTGTGTGGGCTGCTGTCTATGGCTTCTTAATTGCTGGTTGACGTGTGAGGGCCTAGGCCACCGTGGGCAGGGCTGTCGCTGTGCGGGCGGACCTGGCTTATATAAGACAACAAGGCAAGAAGACGCAGTCAATAAGCAGTGCTCCTCTGTGCTTCGGTTCCTGCCCTGTTCCCACCCCCTTCCCTCAAAGACAGACTGTCACTTGGAGATGTAGGATGAAATAAAATCTTTCTTCCCATGTTGTTTTTGTCAGAGTGTTTTATTACAGCAATGCAGAAGTAAACTAGACACTGAGTGAGAGCATAAAGAATTGCTAGTCCTGCCCCAGGCCTCCTGAATCAGAATCTCCGAATGTACTTTAATGGGCTCCCAAAGTACCTTTTGTTTCCATTAAGGCGAAGACTCCCAGAGTAGCTAATCCTATTAGGAGTGTCTGGTGGGGGGTGGGGGGGGGTCAGCGGGGTGACCAGAACATACAGAACCTGACAGTCTGATGATAACACATGTTACGAGTGAGCAAAAGGACAGAGGACAGACTGTGTACAGTCCATGACCTTCTAGTGGATGAAGGGAGAGAAGAGAGACAAGCTCCTGGCATAGGGATAGAAGAACATGCTTCAGCCACATGTGGTGGCAGGCACCTTTATCCTAGCACTCGGGAGGCAGAGGCAGGTGGATCTTTGTGAGTTCAAGGCCAGCCTGGTCTTCCAGAGTGAGTTCCAGGACAGCTGGGGCTACAGGGAGACCCGTCTTGAAAAGGCCAAAAGAAAAGAAGAAGAAGAAGAAGAAGAAGAAAGAAGAGAAAGAAGAGAAAGAAGAAGAAAGAAGAAGAGAGAGAAGAGGAGGAGGAGGAGAGGAGGAGGAGGAGGAGGAGGAGGAGGAGGAGGAGGAGGAGAGAGGAAGAGGAGGAGGAGGGGAGGGGAGGAGGAGGAGGAGGAGGAGGAGGAGGAGGGAAGAGAAGAGATGCTTCAGTATGGAACTCTCTGATCAGGGCACCAGGTGAGAGCTAGGGTCCTGCTACCTGTTCCTCCAAGAATAGTTGGGTCCAGGGTGAGTTACCAAGGAAGAACTTAGAAGGAATTTATGAAGAAACCGACTCATCTTCAACTCTGAAAATCCAAGACTCAAGGTGCTGAATGCTGGGTCATGTGAACTGAAGCAGCACTGTGCTGTAAGGAGATAAGCCTTGTGGGGGTGGGGTGGCCCGAGTAGAGGAAGGTCGGGGTGACAGCAGCCTACTGAGTCATGAAGGCGAACCCTGCTGCAATCACTTCACAGGAAGATTTTCTCCCAGGACTGTAGTGCTACAAGGAAATGATTCTGAAGGAACAGAACCCTGATTAGTCACACAAAAAACCACTCATTTCCATTTTCACTTACCAAGATCAGCTGGTTTATGTAGCCAATAAAATTTATTTGCATACACTTTGACTATTTCAGTAACAAAAGGAAGTAAAATAAAAATGTGAAGGGCCATTTATAACTGAGAGAAGACACAAATAAACTTTAGTTAGAAGGACCCCCACAACAGAGATATGTTATAAAAACTTTAAATGTTATCATAATGTATCATTTTAAATTTTCAAATACTATTCATAACTGTTGTCTATTTATTTTGATATATAAAGTTGCATCTCTATATGAGCTTAAATTAAATATAAGCTAATATGAGGTGAATTGATATAGCATAGTAAAATATAATAAAAATTATATAACTATATATATGTAGATTTTCTTTTTTTTTATTTTATTTATTTCTGTATGTGTATGAATGTACTGTCTGCATGCAAGTTTGTGCACCCGTGTCGTGCAATGCCGCGGAGATCAAAAGAGGGTGTCGGATTCCCCTGGAACTGGATTTCTCCTGGAATTGGAGTTTCAGACGGCTCTTGGCCACCATGTGGGTGCTGGGGATCGAACCCGGGTCCTCTGCAAGCGCGTCAGTGCTCCTAACCGCTAGGCCATCTCTCCAGCCCATATATGTAGATTTTCTAAGTACAGCAAGATCCATTTCTTCTCTTTCAAAGCACCTCCCAGAGATGGAGCCTGTGATCCCAGCACTCAAGAGGCTGAGATGGACCCTGTGATCCCAGAACTTTTTGGAGAAAAAAAAATTAAAGGGAACAACAGCAACAAAAAGGCTTGCTCAAAGAACTTACCCAACAGTAAACTTCTGTATCAAAAAAGTTAAAAAAAAAAAAAAAAAGACCTGAGAAAAGGTACAAGATAAGACTTAACATGTAAGGCAGAATGCATGAGTACGCAGGTGGGGTATGGATGGGGGGACAGGCATACACTTGATTAAGAAGTATTGTATGAAATGCACAAAAGCTCAATAAAAAATTAAGGAAAAAAATAAAAATGAGAAATTAACAAATGAAAAAAAAGCACCTCCAGTGATTTCTGAGCATGTCTAATGAGGGAACCCGGTACTTCCCCAATGCCAGTAGAACAGCCAGTTGTCTAGGGCCATAGTATCTGGGAGGTCTAGGGCAGAACCATGGGTGGACAGGGAGCTGAGGGAGACAGGACAGAGGACAGGAGGTAGGAAAGGTTTATTCTGCTTTGCTGATGGCAGTCTAGTACCTTTGGATCTGATGGCAGCCTCAGTCATCTGAAAACCCAGCTCTGGACTCTGTGATCATGAGACACACACCTACACACTACATGCCCTGGAAGCTTTCCTATTCTCCAACTCAGAAGCCTACTCGCCTGCACAGTGATTGGTCTCAGCTGTGCTCCGAAGTGAATAAGCAAGATGTGATTGATGATGATTGGGAAAAAGATAAAGAGTTTAAAGAACAGGGAGTGCTTGAGAGTCTCCTGGTCAAAAAAATGTGTAAGAATCTTATGATTTGAAATATTTTCACCATGTCATGTGACACTAAAAGGACATTTGGAGATCTGTTCCACTGATGGTGTGGAGCTAAGTGCCCAACCTTGTGAAGAAAATGCCTCAAACCTATAGAAGGGGGAAGTATCCTCAGGCTGCAGTCTGGACATCCCACAGAACTCCTTCCATGGAGACAATTCTGATGCCATTCAGTCACAGGAGGGGAAGAGGAAGGACTTGAGGAATCAACAAGGCAGTCCCCTGCCACCTGCCTTTTTGCAAAGTAAAAAGTTCACATTTCCCATACTTTCAATAAACATGTCTTGGGAAAAAGAGCATGTCATCTGTGAGCCTAACAGACATGAGTCTGTCATACCATGTGTCATATGGAGGCCAACTGAGGACAGAGGGCATACCCAGTGGCCTGCATGCCCTTCAGTTGGGGGAAGTGGCAGGGGTCTTCCTATAGAGCCAATGTCCAACCTAATGAAATCCTGTGATGTGACTGCAGCAGAGTTCACGAGACCTGTATGTGCTTCTTTTCGATCAATGTTCTACAGAATAATACAGAATTTTGATTTAAAATCAAAAGAGTGCTTTTTTCTCCTGGAGAACACTTCCATGAATGTGTCTCTATGGGGCACACTCAGATTTCTTTTTTTCTTAAATTTTTATTGAGCTTTTGTGTATTGCATACAGCCTTTGCCAAATTTAGATCTGTTTCTCCATCCATTACCCCCCTCCCCACCCCACCCCCCAAGAGCTCATGCCTTCTGCCATACATGTTAAGTCCTGTCTTGCATCATTTTCTTAGTCTTTTTTTAACTTTTTCAATGCAGAAGTTTACTGTTTTGGTCAGTTCTTTGAACAAGTCTTTTGTTGTCATTGTGCCTTTTAATTTTATAATACTCCAAAATATGCATATAAATACTCCACACATATACCAAAGTTACAAAGTCTGAAAATAAACTGTAGGTTAATTCCAAAACACATTTGGGATTCACATTTTAATACTAAAGTTGCATGCAGGTAAAAAGAAATACAAGTTTACTTTCCTAAATTCCATAGCAAGTTGATGCATGTTTTAATGTACTTTTAAAGAAGAGATTTATCTTTCTCATAAATCTTAGAGCTTAGGAAAATATAGAAATAAACTTCAAGCTGTATCTGTAGTAATATCAGTCAATGTGCTATTATTTTTAGTAAAAAAAATTACCCACCTTGACTTTCATGTAAGGATTTGATGCTGAGATCCACAAATTAAGGACACCATACATCATTTGTTTTTCTGAGACTGTATTACTTCACTTGGCATAACAGCTTCTAGTTCCATCCATTTACCTGGAAATTTCATCATGTCATCTTTCTTTACCACTGCATAGAACTCCATTGTGTAAATGTACCATATTTTCATTATCAACTCATCAGTTGAGGGATATTTGGGTTGCTCCCAGTTCACTATTGTGAAAAGAGCTGCAATAAACATGGTTGTGCACATATCTCTGCAATAGGATGAACCTTTTGGGTATATATCCAGGATTGGTATGACTGAGTCAAATGGTAGGTTCATTTTTAGTTTTTAAGAGTTCAGAGGGTATGTATGCATATTTTAGAGTAATATAAAATCAAAATGGAAAAATATGAATCCTGAAATATGATTTGGAAATAACATACAGTTTGTTTTCAGATATCATAATTTTAGTATAGGTGAGACATGTATATATGTGTGTGTGTATAATATATATACTATATATATATATATATCTATATATATATATCTTGTATATATATACATGTATAAAACAATAATAATTAAAAAAAAAAAGAACCAGGACAAAAAAAAGTCTGAAGCGGTGAAGTTCTCCCCAAAACAATAATCCTCTGCTTTGAAAAAAAAGCTCTGGAAAGATTCAGAAAAAGATGCAAGACATGTATGGCAAAATGCATGAACTCTGGTTGGATGGGGGCCATGGAAAGGGAAATGAGTCTAAATTGGGTTGAGAAATGATGTATGATGTATGAAGAAGTTTAATAACAATAAAAATATATTTTTAAAAAAAGAGTTCTCCACACTGCTTTCCATAGGGGTTGCACGAGTTTGCATTCCCACCAGCAGTGAATGAGTGTTTCCCTTTCTCCACATCCTTTCTAGCATTTGGTACCAATTGTTTTCTTGATCATAGCCTGTCTTACCAGTGTAAGATGAACTCCTAAAGTGGTTTTAATTTGCATTTCCTTAATTGAACACCTTTTAAGGTGTTTCTCAGCCATCTTTATGTCTTCATTTGAGAAGTCTCTGTTCAGATCTTACTCCATCTTTTGATTAGGTCATTTGTTTTCTTATCCTTTTTTTTAGTAATTTATGTACTCTGGATGTTAAACCTCTGTCATATTATGTGTCACTGGTAAAGATTTCCTGCAAAGTCTGTGGGTTTTCTCTTTAATTTTTTGATTGTATCTTTTGCTGTACAGAAGCTTTTTAGTTTAATGAGGTCACACATATTGACTGTTGACCTTATTTCCTGTACAACTGCTGTCCAATTTAGAAAATCTTTTCCACCGGGCCTGGTGGCACATGCCTTTAATCCTAGCACTTGGGAGGCAGAGGCAGGCAGATCTTTGTGAGTTCCAGGCCAGCCTGGTCTACAGAGCAAATTCCAGGACAGCTGGGGCTACAGGGAGACCCTGTCTCCAAAAGACCAAAAAAAAGAAAGAAAAATCTTTTCCTACACATATGTCAGAAAATACTGCCAGTATTTTCTTGTAATATTTTCAGAGTTTCAGGTTTCGCATTGAGGTCTTTGATCTATTTGGAGTTGACCATTGTACAGAGTGAAAAGTAGGGTTTAGCTTCATTCTTCTACAAGTGGTGATCCAGTTTTGACAGTACCATTTGATGAAGATACTGTCTTTCCTACATTGAGTCTTCTTGGCCCCTTTGTCAAATGTGAAGTGGCTGAAATTACATGAACTCAAGTCTGAATCTTCAATTTTGTTACATTGATCTATGTGTCTGTTTTTGTGCCAGTACCATGCTGGTTTTATGACTATAGCCCTGTAATATAGTTTGAAATCTGGTATAGTAATCCCTCCTGCATTATTCTTTTTGCTCAGGGTTGCTTTGGCTATCTGTGCTCTTTTATTTTTCCATATTAAGTTTAGGATTTTTTTTCTAATTCTGTGAATTAGAAAAATTTGTGGGGATTTTGATTGGGATTGCATTGAATCTATATGTTACTTTGAGTAGGATGGTCATTTTTACTTTATTAATTCTTCCAATCTATGAGAATGGGAGATCTTTCCATCTTCTGGTGTCTTTTTCAATCTCCTTCCTCAAAGATTTGAAATTTTCAATGTAGAGTTATTTAATATCTTTGGTCAGGTTTGTTCCAAGATATTTTGGGGGGCTATTATGAACGGGAAGGTCTCCCTGTATTCCCTCTTTAATTGTTTGTTGTTGGCATAAAGAAAGACTACTGATTTTTCTAGATTAATTTTGTAACCTGCCACTTTATTAAAACTGTTCATCATTTCTAGGAGTTTTCTGGTGGAATTTCTGGTATCCCTTAGGTATACTATCTGCCAAAAGGGATAGTTTGGTCTCTTTTTCCAATTACTACTCATTTAATTTCCTTCTTTTGTTTTATTGTTCTAGAAAGAGTTTCAAGCACTATATTGAAAAGGAATGGAGATGGGGGCAGCCTTTCCAGGTTCCTGGCTTAAAGGGAATGCTTCTAATTTTTCTCCATTTACAATGATGTTTGCTGCGGGTTTGTTGTATATGGGTTTAATTATGTTGAAGAATTTTCCTCCAGTCTGATTCTCTCTAGGACTTTAAACATGAAGGCATGTTGAATTTTATCAAAAACCTTTTCCACATCAATTGAGATGACCATGTGTTTTTTGTCTTTCAGTCCATTTATATGCTTTATGAGATTTGTTGATTTCCCTGCATGTCTGGAATAAATCCAACATGGTCATGATGGATGATCTTTTTGATGTGTGCTAATATGCAGCTTGCAAGTATTTTGTTGAGAATTTTTGCATCTATATTCATTAAAGAAATGGGTCTATAGTTTTCTTTTTTGGTTGTATCTTTGCCTAGTTTGGGTATTAGAGTGATGCTGGTTTCTTAGAAGGAATTTGGGAGATTTCCCTCTGTTTCTATCCTTCTGAATAATTTGAGTAATAATAGTTCTAAGTCATCTTTAAATGTCTTATAGAATTCTGCCATAGATCCATCTGGGCCTGGGCTTTTTTTAGTTGGGAGGTTTGGTATTACTGTTTCAACTTCCTTATATGTTATGGGTCTGCTTAAGCTGTTGATATCTTCTTGGTTAAGCTTTAGTGATTTCCATGATTTCAGATATTCATCCATTTCTCTTAGGTTCTCAAATTTAATAGAATATACTTTTTTTTTTTTTGTCTTTTCGAGACAGGGTCTCCCAGTAGCTCTGGCTGTCCTGGAACTTACTATGTAGACCAGGCTGGCCTTGAACTCACAAAGATCCGCCTGCCTCTGCCTCCCAAGTGCTAGGATTAAAGGCGTGCGCCCCCACGCCTGGCTTAGAATATACATTTTTAAAGTATTTTTGGATAATTATCTGGATCTTTTCATTATCCTTTCATCTCTAATTTTGTTGATTTGAAGTTGTTCTTTCTTTGTTTTGGATAACTGGGCTAGAGGTCTATCTACCTTGTTTATCCTTTCAAAAACCAGCTCTTGGACTCGTTGATTCTTTGTATTGTTTTTCTATTTAGTTGATCTCCACTCTGATTTTTGTTATTTGTCCTTGTCTGTTGAGTTTGGGATTCATTTGTTGTTGTCTCTCAAGTGTTTTTAGTTAGGGTGTTAGGTCATTTATTTGTGCTCTTTCTGTTTTTTTTAATGTAGGCACTTGGAGCTATAAATTTCACTCTTAGAACTCCTTTTAAAGTGTCCCATAGGTTTTGTTGTGTTGTATTGTCCTTTTCATTTAATTCTAGGAATACTTTTATTTCTTTATTTCTTCTTTGACCCATTTATCATTCAAGAGTGTGTTGTTTAGTATCCATGAGTTCATGTAGATACTAGGGCTTCTTCTGCTGTTGATATTAAGCTTTATTGCATTGTGGTCTGACAGAATGCATATAATTCTTTCTTTTTTTGTCTTTGTTGAGGTTTGTTATGTGCACCAGTATGATTTTGGAGAACATTCCATGGGGAGCTGAATAAAAAATATATTCATTGGTGCTTTGGTGGAATATTCAGTAGATGTCTGTTAGGTCCATTTGGTGTATCGTATTGTTCAGTTTAGTTGTCTCTCTGTTTAATGGGCACAGTGGGGTATTGAAGTCCCCTACCGTTAGTGTGTTGGGATTAATCTGTGCCTTAAAGTCTTGTAGAATTGTGCTTATGAAGTTCAGTGCACCAGAGTTTGGTGCATATATGTTCATGATTCTGATATCTTCTTGGTTAATTGTTCCTTTGATAAGAATGTAGTCACCCTCTTCATCTCTTCAGATTAGTTTTAGATTGAAGTCTATTTTGTCTGATATTAAAGTAGTAACTGTGCTTGCTTCTTAGTACCATTTGCTTGGAATATTTTTTCCACCCTTTCACGTTAAAATAGCATCTGTCCTTGAAGATGAGACGGGTTTCTCATAGACAACAAAAAGATGGATTTAATTTCTTAATCCATTCTACCAGTGTATGTCTCTTGATTGGGGATTTCAGACCATGTCTAATTAAAGTTATTATTGAGAGATATGTATTGCTTCCCATCAGTTTAGTTTCTGTTTGCATTTTTGGTCTAGGTTTGTATTTCCACAGTTATACCTTCATTAATTACTTTCTCTTGCTGCTTGGGTATAGTTGTTCCTTTCTTCTGCTCTTTGTATTGCTTCAAATATTCTCTAAAGGGCTGGTTTTGTGGACATGTATTCTTTCAGCTTGTTTATATCATGAGAGATTTTTCTTTCTCCTTCACCTATAATAGACATTTTTGCTGGGTAAAGTGTTCTGGGGTGGCATCCATAGTCATTTAGAACTGGGAATACTTTGGTCCAAGCTCTTCTGACTTTCATAGTTTGCATTGAAAAGTCAGCTGTAATTCAGATGGGTTTCTCTTTATATGTGACTTGTTTTTCTTTTGTAGCTTTCAGTATTCTGTCTTTGAGCACCTAGTGTTTTTACTATGATATGGCATGGGGAATTTCTTTTCTGGTCCTGTCTATTTGATGTTCTATATGCTTGTTGTATTTGTATGGCTACATCTTTCTTCAATTTTGGGAGATTTTCTTCTATAATCCTGTTGAAGTTCTGGTCAGTACCATTATCCTGAGATTCTTCTCCTTCTTCTATAACTATGATGGGTAGGTTTGGTCTTTTCACAGTGTCCTACATTTCCTGATCATTCCATTCCTGTGGTTTTTAAAAATTTTTTTATAATCTTTGCTTGAGTGCTCCAGTTCTTCCATGTTATCTTCCAGTCTTGATATTCTATTTTCTACTTCATTCATTCTATTACTGAGGCTTTTTCTCATTCTTTCACAATGGCTGGACGAGTGTTCAATTTCCTTTTTCATTTCTGCTTGAGTTTTCTTCAGTTTTTCCATATCTTTTGCACATGCATTCTGAAGTTTATCATTATCTTCTCTTAGTTTACCCCTATTTTCTTTTATTCTTTGATTTGTTTGTTCATTGTTCTTTAAATTCCTTGAATTCTTTGAGTATGTTTATGATAGTTCTTTTAAGATCTGTGTCCTGGGTTACTTGTAGGGGGTTCTCATTGTAGGAGTCTTCTACAGGATTGGTAGTATTTAGGAGGGACTTGTTATTTGGGTTTTTCATGTTATTATTTTTTGGTTGTAATTTTGGCATGTAGATTTGTTTTGTTGTTTGTATTCTGTTCCAAAACTCAAGTGTTTCTTAGTTGCATTGAAGGCTGAATTTGCTTGTTTCCTTCCAGTGCCTTTGTCGTCTTGTTATTAGGTAAGAAAGGCTGGATGGTCTAGGCTTTAGGTTTTCACTTTTGATTTTTCACTGGAGGGGCCAGCTACTTCTCACCCATCTAGTCTAGAGCTCCTCCAGAGGCCCAAGAAAGGCAATAATCAGGCTGGCTTGAACCCTACACACTGTGAGGCACACCTACCAGGGCTGGTTGTAAGCATCTGGATCTGGGTCCAGGACCAGGAAAGCCTAGCCAAGAGCTGGGGGAGGCTTCCAAGGTGTTCCCTAGATAATGGACTGGGATTCTGGAATATCACAGGAGCTGAGCCATATGGGCCTCAGGGCTTCTGTCTCACCTGCTGGGTGCGAGTCTGGCTTCTAGGTGGGTAGGCAGGTCTCTGACTCACCACCAGGAGCCATAGCCATAGCTTCTGTAGCTGAGGTGTACAAGCCTTTGGGTGTGGTGTTAGGCTTCTGTCTCACCTGCCTACAAAGAGACAAAGCTAGAACTGCCAGAAGTCAGGAGCTGAGCTGAAGCTGATCCAGAGCTGGAGCCGGAGCTGTAGTCCAGGCCCCAGGGGCTCTTGGTGGGTGAGCTGGCCTTGTCTTGCCCACTGGGAGCTGGGAGTGTGGAGCTGGAGTGGAGGCATACAGGGCAGGGCTGTGTCTCATCCCCTAGCAGCTGGGAGCTGGGAGCCAGGTGCCAAGACTGGAGCCAGAGCTGGAGCTGGAGCAGAGGGAATGAGCCTCTGGGTAGGTGGGCAGGGCTCTGTCTCACCTCCTGGGAGCCAGGATTCTGCAGCCATGTGCTAGGGGCCTGGAGCAGAGCTGGTCTGGCTGGAACTGGAGCTGTAGCAGAGGTGAATGGGCTTCTGGGTATCTCAGATTTCTTTAAAATATTTCCAGTGTTGGTTTCTTAATAACCTGCTGAGTGAGCTACACCTAAAAGCTACAATTAATAATGGTGAAGGTAAGAAAATATTACAGGGAAAAAGCAGATGCTCACTTATAACGACAAGCAGTTGATGAATATTTTGTGGAAAATACCTTTTTTTTCTAGTTTGTAGGAGCCACTTACAAATAACAATGATGAAATCCTGTGTTTAGTCCTCACAGTGCTTGTTATGTGCATTCTTTCTTTCCATCTTTGATGTTACTAAACAGCACTGAGACAAGTGCTGTAAGCTAGCAGCTCTTGTGTGGTGCATGGGTGCATTATGTGCAGTCAACATCATTCTGGCCTCGCACATTGTCATCCCATTTCAAAGAGGAAAAGAGACCCACACAGCAGTTTCTACCAGAATGCATTCATCCCCTTTCAGTCCATAGCAGTGCCTTTGAGCTTAGTGTTTCAATATTACTTACTCATCACATCTTAATTATTTTAATACTTCTAACATTTCCTCCACCGACCATTAAGATCAAATATACCCACTTTCTGGTTTAAAAGAAGTCTTTTGTACATTATCCCACTGTATACTATCCCCGCTGGAGTCTCCTCATCCAAGCTTACTAGCACAGTGATTGACAGGCAGCCAACTTAGGCTTGTTGCCAGTCCCCCCACTTCCTACCTAAGCAAGTTCTTCTCTGGGCTTCTATCAATAAGACAAGGATAACAATAGCATACTCCATGATATTGTCATGTGTGGAATTTAAATAGTACCTAGCATAGAATGAAATGGTACCTTGCATGTGATACATATTCAGCATCTTGATCCATGTTCTGCTACTATGACTAAATAAAACAGACTAGATAATTAAACAAAAACAAGAAAGGTTTATTTAGCTCGCATTTCTAGAAACTGGGAGGTCCAACTGGCTTGGCCACTGGTGAGGGCCTTGCATATGGGTCATGATGTGCCACAGGGAGTCATATGATAAAGGAGGGCAAGTCCCCAAGAGAGCTTGCTTTCATAACACAGCCATTCATCCCCACAATAGCTCATCAGTCCATCACTGAGTTAATCCTCTCATCTCTCAACATGGTTCCAATAGAAACCAGTTTCCAACACATGAAATAGGGGGAACACAAACATTGACACTCAACAAATGTAGTTGATAATGCTGCTGTTGTAATCAAATACTGCTTTCTCCCATTTGCAATTAGTGTTCTCCTTATCTAAAGCATGCTGTCTTCCCTGAGCTTTCTATATATTTGCTCTATAAGTATTTATTCATATACAGGACCCAGATCAAATATATTTTCCTCTTTGAAACCTTTCCTGATCCATACTTCCTTTTGAGTCATAGCTATAATTTGTCTTATACATATTTAATACCATTTATTACACTAAATTACAGTCATTTGCTTACATATCTCTTACTAACAACTAGGAGCTTATTAGGATAAGCAACCATGTCTTATTTATCCTTTTAATTTCAGCACATAGCCTGTAGATATCTAATTAATTTCAGCTAATGAATAGATGATTACATTAACAACGCTGGAGGGATGATTCATATTTTAAAAACATGAACATCAGAGCAGGAAGAGGTCTTAGGAATAATTAGTGTAATTCTAAGAAATTGAGGTCCATAAAAGACTAACCTAAAGTCGCCCTTTTGTGAGGTGACCAGAATATGTAAGTAAGTGCTGGACCCTTGGCCAGAGATTGGAAATAGTTGGCAAATCTGACTATACTCTTACACCTCGTTTTCTGTGTATATTTGGGGGGAGTTTTTTTTCTTATTGTCTTCTCTTTAGACAAAGAAATTAGACTGTCCTGAATGGTCTTGAGCTTTCACCTAGTAAATCACGTGATTGCCACCCACGAATGAAATGGATTTACAGAACTATGGCAGTATCTGTAATCAACTTCCCTCTCTAGTATCTTTTGAACTTCTGCTCTCTATAACTGCTCTCCAGACATGCCAAGGGAAATTAGAAGCAAAGAACTAAGCAAATACGTATAATGGAAAACAATGTCATACATTTAGTGAACGAGTTTCTTGGATGCTATCGATTGCTATGTAAGGGATGGCACTGTGTTTCGAAACTCAGAAATTTAAAATAAAACCAACCACTTATTTTGCATATAAATTTATTCATCAGAGACAACTCAGCTCTACTCTACACAGCATCAACAGTGAGGATTCACCTCAGAGATGATTAACCCACCTGATGGCAAATTGGTGTTGACTGTCCACTGTAATTCAGCTATGTTGCTGTAGGTGCACTTGGAAATGTCTTCCAAAAGCCCATGTATCAAGGCTTGGTCTTCCACATACTGCGATTTGTAAGTGGTGAAAACATTAAGAGATGGGCTGGGTGGAAGATTTCAGGTCACTGGAAGATTGATAGCATGCCCTTGAATCATATACCCTTGAATCACTCTCTCTCTCTCTCTCTCTCTCTCTCTCTCTCTCTCTCTCTCTCTCTCCTTCCCAGTCACCAGGAGCTAAGCACCTTCCTCTACCATGTGTTCTTGCTGTGATATACATGCCCCAGGCCCAAAAGTAATATAGCCAACTGATAACAGACCAATTTTTTAAATAAGTGATCCAAAATTAATCTTTCCTCTTTAAAAATTAATTATTCCAGATGTATGGAGTAAGAATAACACAGTTATGGTCTAAGGGCTTCTGTTTTTCCCTCATGTGTCTGTCTGCTTGAAAAATCTCACAATATAATTCATTTCCAAGTTATCAGGGGTTAGCATTCAAGAATTTGGAAGTGGATACCACTAATCTCTCAAATCAGGATTGAGGAAAAGTATTGAATTGTGGCCATCGAAGGCTACTTACTGGTCAAGTGGAGCCTGGCCTTTATCCCTGTCTCCTAATGGCAAGATTGTTAAACCCTTGAGAGTACACTGAATATACTATAGTGAAAATGAACTTAATGAAAATAAGGAAAATTATCCTTCATAATTCTTCAATATTCAACAAAAGGTTAAAAAAAAGTAGTATTGTGACAATAATAATAAAAAAGAGAAAACCCTTCCTAGTCAAGACAATGAACCTCTGACTTGGGAAGAGAGGAACATTCCAGTTGGGCACCTGACCACTCCTAGGAAGCCAGGTTCACCTTAAGCTATGCTAAAGAAATAGGTGGAATAATTAGTGCTTTAATGAGATCTTGTGCTTTTTCTTGCTCACGATTCTCTCTCAATGCAGTAGCTTATCCAATTGCAGACATGGGCCCTGAAAGTCTGTTCATCTTCCCTTCTGTCTCTTTTCTAAGCATGCTTCCTCTCAGACCTTGGGTTTCCCCACCCTTGTGGGCTTTCTTACTGTTTCCCTCCATGCGACTGGCTGCTACTCCGCCACGCATCTGACCTCCATGCCGGCTTAAGCAGTTCAGCTTTTTCTCTTTTCCTCCTGCACTAGTGTCCTCCACGGCAGCTGCTGAGGTTTGCGGCTTGCCTGCCCTGGACGTTTTCCTTTGAAAGTGTATGAAAACTGTCCTTAAGCTTATGTTGAAGTCCATTCTTAAATTCGTTTATTTAATGAGACCAAGAATCCCACAAGGGGCCCCAAATTTCCCTATTGTCAATATGAGAACTTATTTTGAGAGTGGCCACTTTCAGGAGCCCTGCAGCCCCACTCTTCAGAGAAATAAAAATCTGGGTTAAAAGTATTCAAAAAAGATCTGAGATCTCCTGAGGCCAGCGGGAAGGTACCGGGGCACAGGCTGAAGAGCCCCCCCCCCCCCACTGGGATTACGAAGAGGCATCTGAAGGAGGCAAGCAAAGCAAGCCTTCAACACAGTGAAGAGGCATTTAGGACTCACATTGGAATACAGGCAAGGAGAAGCCCATATGCCAGGATCATGAAGAAGAGACAATACTGGAAAGGGGCAGGATAATCCTGCACCAAGCTTTACCAACCCTATGGAAGACTCCTGCAGTGGGATCCCTCTGGGGATGCCCCAGGACACAGACATCAGAAACACAATTGGGAAGATATTTAAAGAACTACAAGATTATAAAGAACAAATCAAAGAACTAAGAAAAGAGAATGAGGAACTCAAGAAGGACCTAGAGAGAGAGAATGACAAGCTCCGGAAGGAAGTAGAAACACTGAAAAGATCCCATGCTGAAAAAGAAAAAGAAACCAACCAGCAAACAAAAGAGCTACAAAAAGAGATCGAGAAGCTCCAAAAAGAAATAGAAACACTAAAGAAATCAGAAGAGGAAATGAAAAAGGAAATCAAACACTCATCCATTCAAGAGGAAAGGAATGAAAAAAGCCTCAGAAGCAGAATGGAGGAAGCAGAACAAAGAATATCAGACCTGGAGGATAACACAGAACAACTAAAAACCTCAAGGAAAGATTATGAAAAATTTAAAAATACACAAAAATGGAACAACCAGGAGCTGTGGGACACTATGAAAAGATCAAACCTCCGCATCATAGGAATAGAGGAAGGAGAAGAATCCCAAGAGAATGGTATTGATCAGATCTTCAACAGAATAATAGATGAAAACTTCCCCAAACTAAAAAAGGACAAACCAATACCAATACAAGAAGCACATAGAACTCCAAACAGACAAGATCAGAAAAGAAATTCTCCACGCCACATCATAGTTAAAATGCTAGACACCCAAAACAAAGACAAAATCCTTAAAGCCACAAGAGAAAAACAACAAGTGACCTATAAGGGGAAACCTATCAGAATTACAACTGACTTCTCAATGCAAACTATGAAAGCAAGAAGAACCTGGAGCAAAGCATTCCCAGTGTTAAAGGACAATAGATGCCAACCCAGGTTACTATACCCAGCAAAAATGTCAATTATAGTTGAAGGAGAGAGAAAAACCTTCCATGACATAAACAAGTTGAAAGAATACATGTCCGGAAAACCAACCCTTCAGAGAATACTTGAAGCAATTCAAAGAACAGAAGAAAGGAGCAACCAACCCCAGGCACCTAGAAAGAGAAATCAATAAAAGCATAACTGCAGAAGTAGAAACCTAAACCAAAACCGCAAATGGATAATAAGGCAAAAGGAAGCAACACAAACCTATCAGTCATAACCTTAAATATTAATGGACTAAATTCCCCAATCAAAAGACATAGACTGGGAGATTGGATTAGGAAACAGAATCCATCGATATGCTGTCTACAAGAAACACATCTTACCTTCAAGGACAGGCACCACCTTAAAGTGAAGGGATGGAAAAAAATATTCCAAGCAAATGGTACCAAAAAGAAAGCAGGTGTTGCTATTTTAATATCGGATAAAATAGACTTCAAAGTAAAAGAAATCAGAAGAGACAAAGAAGGCCATTACATTTTCATCAAAGGAACAATCCACCAAGAAGATTTCACAATTATGAATATATATGCCCCAAATTCTGGTGCACCAAACTTTATAAAGACAATTCTCCAGGACCACAAGTCACAGACTAACCCCAGCACACTCATAGTGGGAGATTTCAATACCCCACTGAGTCCTTTGGATAGGTCAACAGGACAAAAAATAAACAGAGAGACATCTGAACTGAACGATATGATACACCAAATGGACCTCATAGACCTCTACCGAACATTCCATCCTAATACCAGAGAATACACTTTCTACTCAGCACCCCACGGAACATTCTCCAAAATCGACCACATCCTGGGACACAGAAGAAACCTCTACAAATACAAAAAGATTGAAATAATTTCATGCATCCTGTCAGACCACAGTGCAATGAAGCTCAACATCAACACCAGGACAAGCCCTCCTGCCTACAAGAACACATGGAGACTAAACAACACACTCTTGAATAATGAATGGGTCAAGGAAGAGATAAAGAAAGAAATAAAAACATTCCTGGAACTGAATGACAATGACAATACAACACAACAAAACTTATGGGATACCTTAAAAGCAGTCCTAAGAGGGAAATTTATAGCCCTGGGTGCCTACATTAGAAAAACAGAAAGAGCACAAGTGAATGATCTAACACTACAGCTAAAAGCACTTGAGAGGCAACAACAGATGAACCCTAAACGCAACAGACAGGAAGAAATAACAAAAATCAGAGCAGAAATCAATGAAATAGAAACAAAGAAAACAATACAAAAAATCAATGAAGCCAAAAGTTGGTTCTTTGAAAGAATAAACAAGATAGACAGACCTCTAGCCCAGTTAACAAAAAGAAAGAAGGAACAACTCCAAATCAATACAATCTGTGATGAAAAGGGAAATATCACAACGGACAAGGAAAAGATCAAGAAAATTATATGGGAATATTACAAGAACCTATATTCTACCAAGTTTGAAAATCTAGAAGAAATGGATGAATATCTGAAATCTTGGGAATCACCAAAGCTTGGCCAAGAGGAGACCAGCAGCTTAAACAGACCCATAACATATGAAGAAATAGAGGATGTAGTAAGAAGCCTCCCAACTAAAAAAAGCCCAGGCCCAGACGGTTTCACAGCAGAATTCTATAAAACATTTCAAAAAGACCTACAACCATTATTTCTGAAACTGTTTAGAAGTATACAATCAGAGGGAACTCTCCCAAATTCCTTCTATGAAGCCAACATCACTCTATTACCAAAACCAGGCAAAGATACAACCAAAAAGGAGAATTATAGACCCATCTCCCTCATGAACACAGATGCCAAAATTCTAAACAGAATACTGGCAAATCGCATACAGACCCACATCAAGAAGATCATCCATCATGACCAAGTTGGATTCATACCAGAGATGCAGGGATGGTTCAACATACGAAAATCAATAAACATCATCAAACACATAAACGGAATCAAAGACAAAAACCACACCATCATCGCAATTGATGCTGAAAAAGCCTTTGACAAAATCCAGCATCCCTTCATGCTTAAAGTCCTAGAAGGAATTGGATTGGAGGGATCATTCCTCAATGTAATCAAAGCCATATACAGGAAACCCACAGCCAATATCATCCTAAATGGGGAAATGACAGAAACATTCCCTTTAAAGGTAGGAACTCGGCAAGGCTGCCCCCTATCACCACTCCTCTTCAATATAGTGCTTGAAACACTTGCTAGAGCAATAAGGCAAGAAAAGGATATTAAAGGAGTACTAATTGGAAAAGAGGAAGTCAAACTATCCCTATTTGCTGATGATATGATTGTTTACTTAAGGGATGCAAAAAACTCCACCAGAAAACTCCTAGAAACGATTAACAGCTTCAGCAAAGTGGCAGGATACAAAATTAACCTTAGAAAATCAATGGCCTTTCTTTACACCAAGAACAAGCAACTGGAGAAAGAATTCAAAGAGACCTTCCCACTCACAATAGCCTCAAAAACAATAAGATACCTAGGAACAAACCTAACCAAAGACACCAAAGACCTCTACAACAAAAATTTTAAACCCTTAAAGAAAGAAATTGAAGAAGACCTCAGAAGATGGAAAAACCTCCCATGCTCATGGATTGGGAAAATTAACATTGTAAAAATGTCCATTTTACCAAAACTCTTGTATAGATTTAATGCAATCCCAATCAAAATCCCCAAGAGTTTCTTCACAGGCTTGGAAACAAAAGTTCTTAAATTCATTTGGAGAAACAAAAGACCCCGAATAGCCAAATCAATCCTGAGTGAAAAGAGCTACACAGGAGGGATCTCTATACCAGATTTTAAACTATACTACAGGGCTATAGTCATAAAAACAGCCTGGTACTGGCACAAAAACAGACCTGTTGACCAATGGAACAAAACCGAAGATCCAAATCTGAGCACATACAATTTCAGCCATCTCATATTTGACAAGGGGGCCAAGAAACCACAATGGAGAAAAGACAGCATCTTCAGCAAGTGGTGTTGGCAAAACTGGATCACCACTTGTAGAAGAATGAAATTAAACCCCTACCTCTCACCCTGTACAAAAGTCAACTCCAGATGGATTAAAGACCTCAACGTGAAACCCCAAACTCTGAAGGTGATAGAAGAAAAAGTTGGCAGCAGACTACAAGACATAGGCGTAGGAAAAGACTTCCTAAATCAGACAGCAGCTGCACAAGAATTAAGGTCGACAATTGACAAATGGGACCTCATCAAACTCAAAAGCTTCTGTACATCAAAAGAAACAATCAAGGAAGTGAAGAGAAATCCCACAGAGTGGGAGGAAACCTTCACTGCAGATACATCTGACAAAGCATTGATTTCCAGAATATATAAACTACTCAAAAAACAAAGAAAAAAGAAAACAAACGACCCGCTCAATAGATGGAGCAAAGAACTGAACAGAGACTTCACAAGCGAGGAATTAGAGATGTCTGAGAAACACCTCAAGAACTGCTCAACATCACTAATCATTAAGGAAATGCAAATCAAAACCACTTTAAGATATCATCTTACTCCAGTAAGACTGGCTAGGATCAAGAAAACAAATGATACCAAGTGCTGGAGAGGTTGTGGGGAAAGGGGAACACTCATCCACTGCTGGTGGGAATGTAAACTCGTACAGCCACTATGGAAAGCAGTGTGGAGAACCCTTGGAAGACTTGGAATGAACTTGCCACCCGACCCAGCCATACCACTCCTGGGCATGTACCCTCAAGACTTACGCCACCACAGAGATACATGCACGGCCATGTTTATTTCAGCTCTCTTCACAATAGCAAAGAGCTGGAACCAACCTAAATGCCCCTCAACTGACGAATGGATAGAGAAAATGTGGTACATCTACACAATGGAGTTCTATGCAGCAGTAAAGAAAGACGACATCACAAGCTTTGCAGGAAAATGGCTGGAGCTAGAGGACATCATGCTGAGTGAAGTAACACAGTCCCAGAATCTAAACAAATGGTGAATGATATCCCTCATCTGTGGATGCTAGTGCCAATTACCTAATTGTAAGTATTTCTTGTGTAGGGCCCCCTGAGCTTTTGTCCAAAGCAGATGGGCGTAATGCATATTGAAAACAACAACAACAACAACAGAAAGGACTGCATAAAAGAACTGACTGAAACAGTGAACTTCTGTTCAAAACAGTCAACTTCCTCATGGAGAATATTGAGAAAGACTGAGAAAGAGATGAAAAGCATGTTTGGCAGAATGCATGAGCTCTGGCGGGGTGGGGGAATGGGGGAAAAAAAGTATTCAAAAGAGAAAATGACAAAAAATAAGATTACGTCTCTGGAAAGGGGCCTAAGAGCATACACCTGGAGAAGATCTACTAAATCTTAGTAAGAGTAACCAGAGTCTCTAATGTTTCAGCACAACCCGCTCCCCAACTCCACAGCTTATTGTCCTGGGAGCTGCACTGCTCAGCACTGTGCCTGATGAGAAGGGGCTCTTTTTCACTCCCATCACAAGGGATACAGCTTCTCAGTGTATAGAGCTCCAGAGTGAAAGGCTACAGTCCTTGTGAGGCTGAAAGTAGAAAGAAGCCAGGCGTCCCTTCCTGCATGCAACCTCCACTCATAAGACGGGTGCTTACAGCTGGGTTACAGCAAGAAAACTGGGGCCTGATTATCCTCACAACTCACGATGCAATTCACCAGGTAGAAGCTGCACCAGGAAATCCAGCCAAAAATGCCAGAGCTGCTATCCTAACCTAGCATCCAGCTTATAAAACAGGGCTGCCAGTCAGAGAAGAGTGGACAACAGTTCCCACACCTGAATAACTCTAGGGCACATGTGAGAGATTTGCCTTGAGGATAAGTGCAAAGTTGGACACATCAAGACTTATAATAATAATGATCATGATGACAATGATAACAGCAACAACAACAACAACAACAATAATAATAATAATAATAATAATAATATAACCTTAAAAGCACAGGAGAGAAAATGAACAGCATATTTTGTGCCTGACACAACAGATGCCCTGAGATGAGATGACATATTTGAAATTATCACAGGACAAAGTTTCAACCAAGGAGTTTCTATTCAGCTAAACTATCTTACAAAACTGAAGGTGAGGCAGGTGTGGTGGAGCACACCCAGCACTCAGAAGGCAGAGGCAGAGGGATCACAGAGAGTTGCAGGCCAGTCAGGACTACATAGTGACACCCAGTCTCCAAAACAAACAAAATGAAGATGAAGTAAAGGCATTCTCAAGAAATTAAACATTGAGTAATTGTTGCTAGAAACAGATAAATTTTACCGAAAATAAATTTTCAGGTTCAAAGCACCTCTCTCTCTCTCTCTCTCTCTCTCTCTCTCTCTCTCTCTCTCTCTCACACACACACACACACACACAAAATCAGAGTAACAAGTACTGATAAGTGTAATTATGTAATTATAAAAGACAGTATAAATACTTATACTTTCTTAACTGACATAAAAGGCAGCAGTAAGTAATAATCATATTACATTCTTAAAACATATAATAATTTGCCAAACATCACAAAGAAAGTGGCTTATAGCAAAGCTGTACTGAGCTAACAAATCCCCCCCCAACTCTGATCCACAGAAGAAATGAAGAAATTTTAAGTGAGAAATAAGACTAACAGACTAGACTCCAAAGCATGTCTTTGCTCCCCTTTATCCTCTAAGGTTATTGAGAAGGCAAGTTTACACAGACCAAGAATTAAAACAATATACTGTAGGATTTTAACATAAAATGTTACACATAAAAGAAGACGAACACAGAAAAGGCAAAAGGTAGGGCAGCTACACAGAATTGTAGATTGTATATGCTTATGTTTGTATAAATCTGAAGTGGATTCTAATAAGGTAAGATGAGTCTCGGAGTCCTAGCGGTCACCAAAGGAACTAAAACATTATATAAAATAATGATCACTCATTATAAAAGAAAGCCATAGTGACAAATAGAAGAACGAAAGCCAAAAGATATGCAAAAGAGAAAACATAATCTAACTGTTCTCAACAACAACTGAATGGATTAAGTAAGTCAAAAGAAAGGCAAATATTATCATACTGGATTTAAAAATACAGGGTCCACCAGGCTGGAGCGTGACTAAGAGCACTTGCTCCTCTAGTTCCTGGTACCAGCATTAGACAGGTCACAACCACCTGTAACACCAACTCCAGGGGATTTGATGACCTCTTCCAGCCTCCACAGATACCTGCACTCATGTACATATCTACACACATACACACACACAGACACACACATATAGTTTTTAAACGCAGGGTCCACACATTTCAGATTTAGAGATACAAAACGAATGAAAGTAAACAAATGGAAAAAAAGTTATATTGAGCAAGTAAGAATAATGAACATGCAGTTATACCAACACCAGAGAAAGGACAGTTTTAATGGTTACTAGAAGAGATATGGAGGCAACAGATAATGATTAAAATTCAGTCTTGAGCTATGTGGTACTGTAGATATCTCCGCATGTGATCACAGAGCCACAAGTACCTGAAGCAGGGTGGGAGAAAACAAGGACGTAGTGATGCTACAACAGTGACCAGCTCCAACTTCAACAGTGAGGAACTCCTTCAATTCCAACAAATGTCCATCGGACACAACACTGCCAAACAACTGCAGAAAACTTCTCAAGAACATATGAATCTTCAGGAGAGACTATGGCAGGTGATTTTAAAATTATTGATACAGTAAAAGGAAATGGAAAGACAGTATGTTCATCAATCAAAATGAAATCAGAAAAAGAAAGAAATCTAATAAACTCCCCCATATATATCACTTTAAAAACAAATGACAGAAATCAATGAATATTTAAAGTGAAAATGAAGGCAAAACTTAACTACACAAGGCAAGGTATTTCATCGAAGGAGTTAAAAACTTAATATTTTATTTATTATTATTTTTTGAGACAAGGTCTCTTTATAGCTCCAGCTGGCCTGGAACTCACTCTGTAGACCAGGCTGGCCTTAAATTCACAGAGATCTGCCTGCTTCTGCTTCCTGAGTGCTAGGATTAAAGGCGTGCACCACCATGCCAGGCTTAAAGACGGTTCTTAGCCATCATGTGGGTGCTGGGAATTGAACCTGGGTCCTCTGCAAGAGCAGTCAGCACTCTTATCCCTTAAGCCATCTCTCCAGCCTCTTTATTTATTATTTTTATTTTATGTGAATGAATGTTGTAGCCTACATGTGAGTGTATTGCCTACATGTGTGTAAGTGCACCCATGTCATGCAGTACCCTCAGAAGTCAGAAGAGGGCATCAGATCCCCTAGAACTGGAGTTACAGACAGTTGTTAGCTGCCATGTGGGTGCTGGGAATTGAACCCGGGTTCTCTGGAAAAGCAACCAGTACTCCTAACTTCTAAGCCATCTTTCCAGACCCCTGTTCCTGTTTTTTCTTCTTTTTTTGTGTGTTCAGAGTTTTTACATTTTGATATTTGGTTAAACAAAATACATCTTTGGTAAACAAACCCAGCACAAGGCCAACAGAAAAGGAGAATGAAAGCAAGACAAAGCCTAAGGATGCCCTTCCGTCAAGGAAGCGGCTTTTGCCCTTGGGCATCAGCAGGGGTCCCTGTTCCTAAGCACCAGAATTGGGTATGAACAGAACCAGCCCTGAAGTGCTTAAGCATCCATGCATAACCCAGTGGCTCGTGGACTCTGTGTACATGGGACTCCTTAGAAGTGACATTTGCACAGACCCAAGTGGATTTGTGGAGAAAAGTTTCGTCCTCTGCCCACAAAATGGCCTACTATCACCACAGTGCCTACAGACCCAAGGTCCTGCTGTGACAATCAACAAGGCTGGCCGTCACTTCTGACTGGTGGTGATTGGAATGTCATGTGCAGGGGCAGAGCCCTGTGGTGCCAAGCAGATCTGGTATAGAGAATGGTGCAGAAGCCCGGGGCCAGCTGCTGAGCATAAGGCAGTTGCCACCTGGAGCCTCTGTGCCTTGGCATAAAAAACAGCCTTGATGGATTGAAGATACGTGCACAGAAGCAGTGCTGATGTGACATGCGCTCCAGTCACGGGGGAGAGCCCAGCTTCCCTGCTAAGCTTGCTCAGGATTGACATGCAGCCCCCAGGCTAGCTCTGTTGCTGGACAGAAGCCTGGCAGGTGGGGCAGCTCTTAGACCTGTGGCAATCAAAGAGCCCTAAGGGCTAGCCAGGTCACATGCCTGCCCACCTGCCCTTGAAGCAGCCAGAGCCACAGTGGTGCTGGTGAGGCATGCTGCTTATTTCTCCTCCTCCTCCTCCTCCTCCTCCTCCTCCTCCTCCTCCTCCTCCTCCTTCTCTGGATTTTCCAAAGTTACAGGAAAAAGACTCAACGAGGTAGGGGCTGCCAGCCCTTAGTTTGCAAAGGAAACACGCCAACCCCAGGTCCTCCAGTGATGCACATAACCCACCAGCCTAAGGGCTGCCATGGCCCAGAGACCAGGACCTGCCAGTTCCAGCTGCTCTTAACCCCTGCAAAGCTTACCTTCCTTCCCAGCAGTTTCCTCACTCAACTCTGTCCCAAACTAGTGGAATTTCATGTCAAGGGCAGATGTGTTTCTGATTTTGTTAGGATGGACCAGCTAGGAGAACTGTTCCTCCTGTCATTCAATGTAGTGAAATGTAGGGACATAACGAGTGAAAAGCTACCCCCACCTGTCCTGGTGTGGCTTTGGTCACACTCCCTCGGGTGTCTTTCTCACACTTGTCTCGCTAGAGTACTGTGGGATTCACTGCCCACTTTGGAATTTCAGTATAAAACTCCAAGGCTGGTTGTAAACCACCCTTAAAAATGGGGTTAAGAGGTGGTATTTTGGTTTGCAGGTGGCCTGTGTGCCGCTGCTGGGGGTTTGAAGATGATTTCCTGAGACGCTTATACTCTAGGTCCTTTGAGCCGTCACTGGGCTCTGCATGTACTGTGTCCTCAGACCCACTCATGCCACAGGAGAGAAGAGAGGAGACAGCCTCCCTGTGGGCCTGGAGCAGCAGAACCCGAGTCAAGTCCTCATAGGAAGAGAAGCATAAGCAAGGACGCCTTGCTTCCCTCTCTGAAACGAACATGGGTGTTCAGCGACTTGCCCTAAGTGCTCAGAGATCCTACCTTCCTTCCCCTGGCAGACAATGGCGGTGGTTCTTCTAACAGGCCACACGCCTGTCCTGTTGCACTGGCAAATGTGAAGGGGAAACGTAATGGGATGTCTGGGGAAGTGCGTGGACAGACCCACTGTAGAGGCCTCCGCACATCAAAGAGGATTGGGGGGGTTGAGGCGAGGGGCAAGTGCGTAAACTGTTACACATCTGCCCTCCAACTCTGACGGGCTTCTACCTCTTCTGGTACCACCAGTAGGAGTTCACAGTTTTTTCCTCGCAAATGGTATTTCAGAAATTTCCTGAGCTCACTCTCCCCTCCAATCCACTCCGGCATCTTGAGTTTGGAGTCAAGGTTGTAGTAGGTCCCTCCCACCTCGCGAACACAGATCCAGTGCTGCCTTTTGAGAGGCAACTTGAGTGGACCCCAGGACGGGCTGGAAGGCAGGTTCATGATGAAGCCCATGACGTTAGTGACCGCAGTGACACCCACATCCCTGCGCTTATCCCGCCAAACAGCTTCATAGCCTTTGGTTTGAAGTCCTGCCATGACGTTCCCATCGTAGTTCCCATTTCCCAGCATGCTCTTCTTGTGCAGTGTCACCGTAGTGTTTGGAGACAACCTCTGGAAAATCTCCTGCAGTGTCTCCCTCGTGAAGGCGTTGCTGTCCTGGAAGACGATGTTAAGGGCGTGGAGAGCACAGACTTCTCTACGCTGTTTCTCGGGGTAGATTGGGAGGGGAGGGGGTGCCGCCTGGGGCAGCTCCAGGATTCCGATTTGGCCTTGTCTCCTTTCCATGGCTTGCAGCTCATGTTTTCTGATTTAGATTCCAGACAGAACCCAGCCCCCCCTCCCCCCCCACACGCTACCCTCCTGAGGGAAGACGTAGGCTTCTGTCTTCAGATACCTGAGCTTCACCTTACTTTCTGCTGTCCATGATTTATGCTTTGTCACTGGGAGAAAAGGTTGGAATCAAAAGGGGGAAAAAATTCACCTCTTTGGTCTTCTCGATAGAAAAAAAAAAAGCAAAACTTTTAGAAGAGTTTATTTAGCCACCACTTTCAAAGTGCAGAATTTAAAAAAATTTATAGATATATGGAAGATATAGAGTGATATAAAAATATATATAACAACATAATAGATACATTATGAGGTATATATATACATATATATATGTATATATTTTTTTTTAATTTTAATTTAAAGGGAGGAGGTGGGAAGGGAAAGGGTGGAATTTGACATTATATATATAAAAAAAAAAAAAGCCACCACACTTTCCTGGCTGTGTTTTTGTCCCTGCAGATGCCAGCCAGGCCTCAATGCAGGAGGGTAGAGCCAACTGGAATTCTTTTTCCTGGTTGTACCTGTATCAGGCTGCCACTATTGCACTACATCTTCTTTGGCATGTAAAAGTGCAGCACGTGTAATCTGTAGTAAAACCTTAGAGACCATTTCTTTCCAGTAGTTTGCATACTGCTCTCTGGCACCATGAAACTTAGCTGTTGATTTGCAGTGCAGGGTCTCAGCATAATTTTTTTTCATGTTCAACTCATGCCATATCTTCAGCAATACTGAAATACTGTCAATTTCTTGTGTGAATCCAAAGTTCTAGGCAAATTGCCTTCATTTGGGGGGCTTTTAGAGCTCCAGCATCTACAATCTTATTCACAAAGTTGCATGTCTATGTCATTACGTTTTGTCTGTTTTCCTCTAATGGTTTCAGAGTTCCAGGTTGAAGAGGCTACATTTATCCTAATGTATGTTGTTGACTCCTTTGTCAAAGATTAGGTGGCAGTAAACTTGTGACCTTATATCTGTGTCCTCTTGTGTATTCCATTGGTTTAAATGTCTATTTTGTGCCACTGCTGTGCTGTTTGTAATATTATGATTCTGTAGTATACTTTGAGATCAGATTGTGATCTCTCAAACACTGATATTTCTACTGAGGAAATTTCTTTGGCTATTCAGTCTTTTTTGCTTTTATAAGAATTTTAGGGGGCTGGAGAGATGGTTCAGTGGTTAAGAGCACTGACTGCTCTTGCAAAGGGCCCAGGTTCAATTCCCAGCACCTACACGGTGGCTAAGAACTGTCTTTAACTTCAGTTCCAGGGGAATCTGATGCCCTCTTCTGATCTCCATGGCATTGCATGACACGAGTGCGCCAACCTACATGCAGACAGTACACTCATACACAAAAAGTAATAAATAAATAAATAAATAAATAAATTATTTTTAAAAATTTAGGATTGTATTTTCTCATTCTATGAACAATACAACTGGAATTTTGGCAAGGATTGAGAATGTAGAATTCTTTCAGTAATGTTGCCATTTTCAAGACATTAATAGATCTCCCCCTAATTTAATAAAACAAACACTAGTATACATAAAAGGTCAGTTAGGCCAAATGTAATAGTAGGTTGATTTCCATCCCAAAGCACCATCCATCTCCATGTCTGGCATTTGGAACTTGCAATGGAATCAAAAGGCTCCAGAAGGGTGACGTTGCCCTGTTGCCCTTTTGCCCTGTTGCCCTGCCTTCACTCTGCCACCTGCAGCACACAACTCCCTTCTGTGCATCTCCAGCCTGAGGGGTCTGCATTAGACTCCACCACTGCAATCCCCCATAGGCATTCCCAGAAGCTAAATCCAGAGGGGGCTTGGGAGGCTTATTTCACAGGTGTTCCCAGATCCCATCAAGGTGACAGTTAACACAAACTATCACAGAAGAGAAATTTTAAAAATCAAAAAACAAAAGGATCTTTAAAAAAGTTAAAGTCAAAATATTGCTAAAATTATGGTAGACAAGGAAAAGGAGAGACATGGGAAAGGGGGCAGAAGGATAATAGAAAAAGAAAATGCTTTAAAGAAAAAGAGTGCCCAATGATTAAAAATATGTGTAGGCACAACTAGGTACATGTATGTAGGTGAATAAAACTTATTTTTTAAAAATGATAAAGTAAAAATACTAGCATCAAAAACTATGGGGAAATAGATGGGGCAGAATTTTTTAAAGTTAGAGCAGCTTTCTTCTGGCTCTTTAAAAGTTGGGGTTGCCCTGTCTGTCTTCCTTTCTTTGTAGGAGTTCTCCACTGGCTGGACTTAGCTTTACATTTAGCTTCACAGTTTACAGCTCAAACAGGCTTTCATACCATCTTGGGGCTCCCCAGTTTGTATGAGGTGGAGTGGCTGTTCTAGCTGTGGGGTGTCTCTCACATGTGGTGGAAGTACAGAGGCTACCTCCACAGTGACCTTTGTGTGGGTAGACCTGCCTTTGTACTTTCAAACCCCGCCCGCTGAGCATTAAGAACTCTGACGAAAGGACAGGGCTGTGATTGTGAAGTATGCCCCCGGAGCTTCTAAGTTCTCCCCAGCAAACTTCATGACAGATGTGGCTCCAGATGTGGATCTCCCTGCTGACCACAGGTTCAGGGCTATCACACACCAGAATTATTCTCAGTAGATGAGATCTGCTCCCAGGAGCCAAGGGCAGGGATACCTTTCCCTGCACACTTCACCGCCCAGGCCAGGCCTCCTGCCACCTGCACATTTTGATTTATCAATGTCCACCCTTCTCAGTTGCTACAGCTGTCTCCCAGAGGTGTCTCACCTGGCACTGTGACAGGTTAAATTCAGATTCCCTGACCTGAGACTGTTCCCTGTTCTCAGGTCCCCCAAGACAGCTCAGCTTTAAACAACAGATTCCCTCTCAAGACAGACCCCAGCCACCTGCGGCCTTCTAAACTGCTCTTCACTGTTGATCTGCCCCATTGGAAGAAGTAGTCTTAGAAAGACTACAGCTACATTTGAGGCTGGTTGGAGATGTGGGCCTGTCCTGTGTATGCGACCGTCGTTCTGTTTTTTCCAGGGCCACCCGGATTACCTTTTGATTGAGGCTTCTGCTCCCCTGCCTTGTCCTTCCCGGGGGCTGTGGCTACAGCTGTTCTGTCTCTTCTTTTGTGGATTTCTGACAGACTTTCTCTCTGTCTTTCTTCGTCCGATACTTCCCCTTGACACTGGGTCACAGTATTACCTGAAATTTTCCTTAAAGGGAAATTATAACTGTAAATGCTTTATACCAACAACAAAAATAATGTCCTCAAATGTAGGTCAGGGAAATGGCTCAGCAGGTAAAGGTGCTTGCCATCAAGACCATGACCTGACTGAGCCCCTGGAGCCAAATGGTGGGAGGAAAGACCCAACTCCTGTGGGATGTACTCTGACCTCCACTGTATCATGGTGCTCCAGTGAGTATGAGCCCAGGCACACATTAAAGAAATAAATGCGGGCTGGATAGATGGCCTAGTGGTTAAGAGCGCCGACCGCTCTTACAGAGGACCCGGGTTCGATCCCCAGCACCCACATGGCGGCCGAGAACCGTCTGAAACTCCAGTTCCAGGGGAATCCAATGCCCTCTTCTGACCTCCGCGGCATTGCACGACATGAGTGCACAAACTTGCATGCAGACAGTACATTCATACACATACAGAAATAAATAAAATTAAAAAAAAATTAAAAACAAAAAGAAAGAAATGCAATTAAAAAAACTAAAAGTGGGCTGTGTGTAGTCATACACACCTTTAATTCAGCACTCTAGGGGCAGAACCCAGTGGTTCTCTGTGAGTTGGAGACCAGCCTAGTCTCCATAATGAGTTCCAGCCCAGCTGGGGCTACAGAGAGACCATGTCTCAAGAAAAAGAAAAAAAAAAAATCTTAAAAAAAATAAAAACCTTAGCTGGGCTTGGAGCACATGCCATAAATCCAAGCACTTACACAACAGAAGCAGGCAGAGATATCTGTGAGTTCTAGGCCAACCTGATCTACATAATGAGTTCCAGGCCAGCCAGAGCTGCCCCTTTTCAAGAAACAAAACCCCAAACAAACAAAAAAAGAAAAGACCTCAAATCAACATAATCTTCCACTTAAAATCCTAGAAAAGAAAGCAAAAGAAAATAGGATTAGTATGGAAAGTTCTAAGCTAGGGAACAGAAAAATAGTAGAGAAAGGTCAATAAATCAAAAATAGGTTCTTTGGGAGAATAAGGGGACAAATGTCTAGCTGGACTGACCAAGAAGAAAAAGGAAGAAGGGGGCTGGAGAGATGGCCTAGCGGTTAAGAGCACCGACTGCTCTTGCAGAGGACCTGGGTTCGATCCCCAGCACCCACATGGCAGCTGAAAATCGTCTTTAACTCCAGTTCCAGGGGAATCCGACACCTTCTTCACCAAGGCATTGCATGACATGGGTGCACAAACCTACATGCAGACAGTACATTCATACACATAAAAAATAAATAAAAATTAAAAATAAATAAATAAATAAATAAAAGAAAAAGGAAGAAGACCCACCATGAATAAAAGAGGAGGCATAACCGGAGACCCCACAGGAATGGAGACAGTTACAAATAGACATCACAAAGACCTGAACACCAACAAGTTAGATGATTTAGATGAGACAGACACATTCTTAGAAAAACCCAAACTTGTGAAATTGATTCAAGAAGAAATATAAAATCTGACAAAATCTATAAAGGAACTGCCCTAGAACTTGATACAGAGACCAAGGTGGTCTCAAACTCACAGAGATCCCGCTGCTTCTGCCTACAGAGTGCTGGATTAAAGGTGTGTGTGTGTGTGTGTGTGTGTGTGTGTGTGTGTGTGTGTGTG
>VZQC01015009.1:3238449-3261389 GCA_009823505.1 Rhizomys pruinosus | reverse complement strand
GTCTTTTTTAATTTTTTCAATGCAGAAGTTTACTGTTTTGGTCAGTTCTTTGAACAGGTTTTTCTCTCTCTTTTTTTGTTCCCTTTAATTTTATATTACTCCAAAATATGCATATATATATATATATATATATATATACTCCACACATAAATCAAAATTACAAAGTCTGAAAATAAACTATAGGTTAATTCCAAAACACATTTAGAGATTCACATTTTAACAGTAAAGTTGCATACAGGTAAAATGAATACATATCTTCCATCCATATATAGTAATTACAATGTTTGAATACAAGTGGTAGGACAATTCTAGAGCCCATTAAGAGAGTCACATTACAATAGCACAGTTGCTTTCAAATACAATGAAATATAATAATAAAGTTGCTCAGTTTGCCTGCCAACTGGGGATTTGGTGTTAGCATCCACAAATGAGGGAAAACATTCACCTGAGTTCTAAGTAACTTTAGACTTCTGAACTTCAGAACTGTAAGGTAATATATGTTGTTCAAAGAAGTTAAGTTAGTGTCAATTTCAAATTCACAGAAGCAATAGGAAGTATTTCCTGATTTTCCTATGAGACTGGTATTACTCTGATAACAAACCAAAGACTTTGTAAGAAAGAAAACTACAGATTACTGTCTCCTATTAAAATAGATGCAAAAATCCTCAAGAAAATATTAAATTCAGCAACAAACCAAAAAGAATTACATGCTATGACTAAATAAGATTTAAGTCAACAATGAAAGGATGATTTGTCATCCCCAAATCAGCATCTGAGTGAAATAAATGTGGCAAAACCCACACTGCTTTATAGTAAAAATATTCAACAAACAAGAGAAAGAAGAGAACACAGTAAAAAATGTAAGACAAGACATCACACTTACTAGTATAAGACTGAATGTTTCTCTCCAAATCAGGAACAAGGTTGCCTACTTTTGCTACTTCTTATCTTACCAGAGGCACCTGTGCAATTAGGTAAGAAATTGAAATGAAAAGCTTTCAAGATCGGAAAAGAAGTAAAACTGTATTTACAGACATGAGACACGCTCAATAAACTATTAGAACTAATAATTGTGTGATACTCTAGTTTCTCTTTGGATTCTATAAACTGTTTACTCTCTACTAATAAGGCTGAGGGTGATTCTATTTATTTGAAATGTCCAAAACACATAAATCTATAGACAGACAATAGATGAATGGTTGCCTGGGGAAATGGATGGGAGGGAGAGTTCAGGGAAATGGCGAATGGCTCATGGGGGTGGGATTTCCTTTGGGAGTGATGAATATGTCCTAAAATTGACAATGGAAATCACTGCACAACATTAGCAGTACATTAAAAATCACTGAATTATATAAATAGGAAGTACAGCTTACATTAGATGAATAATGGTATGTGAACTAACATCTCATTAAAGCTTTTTAAACATTTTTTTTGTTTGTTCATTGTGTATGTGTTTGTGTGCTCCTGTGGGGATCATAGGACAACTTGTGGTAGTCAATTCTGTCATTCCACCATGTAGGTGCAACAGACCAGACTCAGGTGGCCCAGCTTAGAGACAAATGTCTTGACTCGCTGAGCCATCTATCTCATCCCCCTCCTTTTAAAGTAAAAACAAAGCCAACAAAAACAATGTTTTACTAATAATTCATTATATGACAATGCCTAAGAAATTATAAATGGCATTTTAAAAATTTAAGCCTGTTTAAGTGCTTGTCATCTTCCAAACAGGAGGGCATCAGTGAGACACACGGCTTTAAAGTTTGAAAGGTCGCCAGGCATGGTGGTGCACGCCTTTAATCCTAGCACTAGGGAGGCAGAGGCAGACAGATCTTTGTGAGTTCAAGGCCAGCCTGGTCTACAGAGTGAGTTCCTGGACAGCTGGGGCTACAGGGAGACCCTGTCTCGAAAAGACCAAAAAAAAAAAAAAAAAGGTCAGAAGAGGACATGAGGACCACTGCCCAGCAATCTGAAGGGAGACCAAAAAAGGACCAGGCATCCATTTTCCTCTTTCAATCTTCTGCCCCCTTTTGGTGTTGGGGAAGGAGATGAAGAATTGACTTGTATCTGCTTCTAGGTAGTGATATTAGTAAGCTTCCTGTTCCTGCAACAAATACTTGAGATGATCAACTGATAAAACTTGAAAAGCAAAAAGGTTTATTTTAGCTCACAGATTTATAAGTTCCAGTCATGATCAAACAGTTGCTGGTAGGTCGGTGGCTGGGTTCCAGATGGCGAGGACAGAACACACAGCTGAGTGAAACTACTCACATCCACCCCAGGAAGGAAAAGTGAGCAAGGAGAGGCTTGAGTCAAGAACACGACCCCAGGTAACTAAAGACCTTCTATTCTGCCCTCACTCTGAAAGATGCCACCACTGAAAATGGTGTCACCCTGAGGACCAGTCCTGTAGCTGGTGGGTCTTACAGGGACAGTGAAGATCCAAACTACAGCAGTCTGCTCAACCCCTGACTCTTCAAGTTGCTTTTCCCTCTCTACGCCGCCAGTCAAGTCGTCTCATCTGCTGCTTACAGTCCCAAACTCGGTATTCCAGGCACTTGAAGAAGAGCAGCCACCTTGTCTGGCCTGGTTTGTTAGGGCTGCTGTAATAAGCACCGCTGTGTGGGTGGCTTGACATGGCAGACATCTGTTCTGAAGGCCTTGGATCAAGATGCTAGCAGGGCTGGTTCTTTTGAAAGACTGGAATGTGCCCATGCCTGGCTCCTTACTTCAAGTGACTCTACTGTATAGCTTTGGTGTCAACTTTACATACCTGAGTTGAGGGAGCCTGCGGCCATGTCTATGGGGCATTTTCTTGATGGTTGTGGTGACTGGGGGCAGTGTCACCCCTGGAAAGGTAGTTCTGTATTGTATAAGAAAGCAGGCTAGGGCTGGAGAGATGGCCTAGCGGTTAAGAGCGCCGACACCATAGATCAATGGAACAAAATAGAAAACCTGAACATGAGTATTCATACAACTTCAGCCACCTAATATTTGACAAAAGTGCCAAGAATACACAATGGGAGAAAAACAGCATCTTCAACAGATGGTACTGGCAGAACTGGATCACCATCTGTAGAAGAATGAAATTGGACCCTTGTCATTCTTCCTGCACAAAAGTCAACTCCAAGTGGGTCAAAGACTTTGATATAAAATCTGATACTCTGAAACACATAGAAGAAAACCTAGGCAGTACCCTCCAAGATGTAGGCATAGGAAAGGACTTTTTTTTTTTTTTTAATTTATTTTTTTATTTTTTTTTATTTCTGTATGTGTACGAATGTAACTGTCTGCATGTAGGTCTGTGCACCCGTGTCGTGCAATGCCGCGGAGTTCAGAAGAGGGTCTCGGATTCCCCTGGAACTGGAGTTCTCCTGGAATTGGAGTTACAGACGGTTCTCAGCCGCCATGTGGGTGCTGGGGATCGAACCCGGGTCCTCTGCAAGAGCGGTCGGCGCTCTTAACCGCTAGGCCATCCCTCCAGCCCAGGAAAGGACTTTTTTAATGGGACATCAGCTGCTCAGGCATTAATGGCTACAATCAGTAAGTGGGACCTCATTAAGCTACAAAGCTTCTGTACAGCAAAATAAACAATAAACGAAGTGAAAAGAAAAGCCATTGAGAGGGAGAAAATCTTTACCAACTACACATCCAACAGAGGACTAATATCCAAAATATACAAAGAATTAAAAAAAAAGAGCAAGAAAATAAGTGATCCAATAAGAAGATGGGCTGGGGATATGAACAGAAAATTCTCAAATGAAAAAATAAAAATGGCTAAGAAACATCTTAAAAACTGATCAACATCCTTAGTAATTTGAGAAATGCAGATAAAAACTACTTTAAGATTCCATCTGACCCCAATCAGACTAGCTAAGAGCAAGAAAACGAAGGCCACATGATACTGGTGAAGGTGTGGAGAAAGGGGAACACTCATTCACTGTTGATGAGAATGCAGACTAGTGCAGGCACTACAGAAAGCAGTGTGGGGAACTCTCCAAAAACTAAAAATGAATCTACCATATAACACAGTTATTATGAAATTCACAGGCAAATGGATGGAACTAGACAATGTTATTCTGAGTGAAATAACACGAAGGCAGAAAACCAGGCAATATATGTTCTCCCTCATTTGTGGATTGTAGCACCAATCCCCTTATGTAAGTATATATCCTGATATAACACCAGGACCCAAGAAATTGGAAAGGATACATGGAGGTAAAGGAAAAGAAAATCCCGATACAGTAATACGGACAGTAAGGAACAGATGTTACTAGGAGGGATGTTGGGAGGTTGGGGGTGTTGGTTTAGGAGGGGGGAGAGATAAGCAGGGGGGCATGGTGGGAGGTGGGAGAGATCAGGAGAGAGGGAAAGGGGACAATGGTGATGATGGAGGTGCTGAGGCCAAGAAGGGAGGAGGGTAGTGAGAAGGAAAAAGAAAGAACAGAGATGATTGGACCTTGAGAGGTTAGGAAACCCAGAGTGTAATGTAATGCCATGGAGACCACATGAGAAATTCATATACACTGTCTGAACATTAGTGCATGGGATGGGTTGTGCAACCTGGTGGCTGTGTGGCAGGGAACACAGTGTAAGACAGAAGATACTCCCTTTGAATGGTTGGTGAGAGCAATTCAAGTGACTCTCAAAACAAAGCAGGCTGTCTCCAAAGGTCTTGATTATCTATCAGAAATAGAAAATAAGACCCTACTGTTCAGAACAGGACATGCTTCAGGGATAGGACTTAGAAGAATGGAACAGGAAGTGACCTGGAACTTTTCTGCCTGAAGTTAAGTGCTCATAATGCTAGACAATGTGCACACTGCTTTGAGAGAAAATCAACCCAGCCCCAAAGCCCAACAACCATGATGAGGTACCCAGCAAACTACCTCTATTGGTGTAGCAGAGGCACTGTTATCTGGGGGATGGTAAACAGCTACCTAATTGTACTTGGAACCCTCTCAATGGGAGTGAACCTATGAGAGCCACTGTAAACTCAGCCAAATGCAGAGGGCTGGAGAGGACATAGAGCCTAGAGAAAAGCCTATTGGCATCTAGGCAAAAGAAATTTCTTACCATACTCTAGCTATGGAATCTATATTTACAGACAAGAATATCGTATGCCACTCATCAGAAAAGCTACTCTATGCAACAGATGGAGTCCACTGCAGAATCCCACACTGGTCAGACACAGAACATGTACATCTGAAAAATCCGCATCCCTATGAGGTGCAGCTACAGTTGAACTTCTACATGCAGAATGAGGGGCAGAGAGAATACGAGTGCACCCCTCAATTCTCACCAGTAAAGCTTCCTTACACAATAGAGTGTGATGCAAATGGAAGGCCACAACTAGTCAAGCTTCAAAGAATGGGAGCCCCCAGACTGTGTATCCCTGGATACGGCCCCTATATTAAACCTCACCTACACATGGTGCAGGGATCACTGTGAAAGAGAGGGCAGAGGGATTGTAAGAGCCGGGGCTGGGGCCTGAACATAGAGAAGCAGACTTACAACTGACTGCAAGCTTTCACATGTAAACTTGTGGCAATGTCAGCATCAGACATGGGACCCCTGCCAACTGGGACAAGGTCTCAAAGCAGAGCAAGAGAAATGGGCGGGGGCCATTTCTGGACCCTGGACTGAGAACTACAAGAGACTGAGTACTGTTGGGTGAGGAGAAGTATGCCTTACCTAGGATCCCTAGATACGCTGACTAAACTCTAGTGGATCTATTTGCACAGAAGGACGTTTGGGCTTGGAAGCTTGACTGGATAGGGCTTAGCTTGTATGTTGTAATACATGAGCTCTGATGGGGGTTTGGGGCATAAGGATATTGGGTTTGATTGGGAACCATCGTATGAGTTGTATAAATGCTCAATAAAAAAACCCTGCAGAGACTTTTCTAAAAGCTCACATAACAATATTTATGGTTGGGATGAATTATTGGCGGGCAATAGTAAATCCATTGTGGGGGGGTGGTGGTGAATGGATGCTTCCATTTTTGGCCAACCCACAATAAAATTAAGTGGTTAATCATGGTTTTCCAAAAGTTTGGCAAAAATAAAAAGGAGCTAAGGCACACAAGAGGAAAGCAATTCTATGCAGCTCAAAGAATCCTTAAGAAATTAAACCTGTCATAGACAATGTCCTATGGAAACTTAAGTCACATGTGTCAGATCCATGAGCCCATGAGGCTTCCTTTCTCAAACCACCACAGTTTACCTTTCCCTCCTGGCCACAGGGCATGTGCCCCTCTTCTAGCTCTGACTGGCCTCATTCTAGAAATCTTCCCTTTTCCCACAAGGGTGTTCACTGGGGCCCAAGCATTATCAATTATTTCCTAAATCTGAGATAGTTATATCTTTCAATAGAAAAGTCTGAAGCAGGCTTGGGAACCTCATCCCAGTAGAATCAACTGGGCCAGGTATCACACTCTGACATACCCCTCTGTGAGCCATGCTGTTCTCTTCTCCATATCTAATTGTTTGGAATTCCCTCAAAGAGAATTTCCAAAAACAATGGAGTTTATATGCTTAACAAGAAAAAAAAATGCCCCTCCTGAGTCATATTTCCCAGATTGCAAGGGCTACAATCTTTGAGTAAGCACACTTCTAATATCACCTCTTTAAGGTAGTACAGAGAAGAGACAATTGGGTGGGAGCAGATGATGAGAGAGAGAGAGAGAGAGAGAGAGAAAGAGAGAGAGAGAGAGAGAGAGGAGAGATTTCATTGTTTGATTATACTACCAAAGCCAGTTCTGACTACTCTTGCTTGTGGCTTCATATTTTAAGTAATAGTCCTGTGTATATACATCACAAAGTAGCTCCTGTTCACTATGGCAACCTAATCACCTTACTGCACAGACAGAGCAAATTCTTCTGCTCAACTTCAGAGCCAAGGCTTTATTTCTTATGGTTTCTATAGTATTAGAAGTTCCTATATTAGCAGAAGAGGGGGTAGAAGGAGGTATAACTAGCACAAAGGATGTTTGAAAAAGCTCCATGGAACCTACTATTTTATAAGCTTTATATATACATACACATATATATATACATACACACATATATATGCTTTATATATATATATTATATATAAGAGTTTAATTGAAGTTACCCTACACAAGTGATAATGCTCCCCCCAGAAGCCACAGGATGCCAAACAAAAAGCCCAGTGACAGATGTGGAATAACCGCAAGTGGTTGTTCAGGGCTATCCTAGAGACTCCCAAGACAGTACAAGCTAATGTCACTGTTCTTGGTTGCTACCAGAACTTGATTGTAAGACCCGATTGCTGAAGATACCACCCACTTTGGTCACACGATGCAGAGAAATCAAGTTGGTCCTGACCGGGAGCTTTCTCCCCTACTGGTTAGTTCCTAGTACTGAGAGGTACATCGTAGGCTTCTGAGGGTGGTAGAGTAATCAACAGTCTTACAGTCATGACTGGCATGGCAGCATATGACCATGGGTGCAGTTGTGGCATGAAGGCTAGGAGGGTAACCAACTGCTTTCTGATTGGATTTTAGGCCCAGTCCAAAGAAGGAAACACATGCTTGATGCTATAAATCTGGCCAAGAACTCACGGTTGGAGAGCTTACAGGTCCCTGGGGGGTAAACCTACTATTATTATTCTATTTGAAGTATTAAACTGCTTTCTAAATTCAATCTCTGTACCCATAGATGAATGTAGCTCTCAGACCTCGTCAGAGAAGTTTCTTTGTATAGCAAATAGCACTTAACATGGAAACTTTCTTATCAAAGTTCAAATAACAAATGACCCTGGAAGGCTCAGCCATAAACAGAGCAATGATACTAACCAAAGGCTCAGGGACCATTATGCAAGAGGGGGGCAGAAAAATTGGAAAAGCCAGAGGTCAGGGAGGGTCGGAGTCAAACAGTGTCTTCTAGACATGACAGGACACCGCGCTCACACCTCACAGCAACCATGGCTGCCTGCACAGACCTGCAGGAGATCAAGCCAGTCAGCACTTCAGGGAGCAGGGAGCAGGGAGCAGGGAGTGTTCGTGAGCCCCGATCTCTAGGGCCTGTTGACAGTGATGTTTCTGAGGGAGGTTTCTTTAAGGATGTGGGCAATATAAATTGGATTCTGTGAGTTACTTAAGAACAAAAACACACACTAAGTTGGGCGGGGGACTAGATCTTGGAATAGTTAAAGGGAGGTATTGGGGGGAAATCTGATCGAAATACATTGTACAAAATTCCAAAGAATTAATAACAATATTATATTAAAAAACCAGCACTAGATAGACATGGCAGAACAAGTCTTTAATCCCAGAAGTTAGGGGAAGAGGCAGGTGGATCTCTGTGAGATCAAGAGTCTACTTGGTCTACATAGTGAGCTTCAGACCAGCTGTGGCTACAGGGAGACCCTGACTAAAAAAAAAAAAAAAAGAAAGAATCCAACTGCCTATCAACATATGAACGGATAAAGTCTGGAATATTTAATACATACAAAGAAATAAAATGAGTAAATTGTCAATAAATGTATTTACCTAAAAATCAATATTACAAGTACCCATAAAACAGGTCTAAGGTGGGAGTATATTCATTTAATTCTGTCTTAATAACTTGGCCCTGATAGTGATCACATGTCAGTGATGAGACAGCTAAATATGAGTTGTGTGTGTGTGTGTTCTCTAGTTTTTATTGAAGGAAAACAGGAAGAATGGCTTTAATCTTTTAATCTTCTCCCCATCGGTCTAAGAAAATGGCCAAGGCTAGCATTTAGTTGTAGCAGAGTAGACTAGGAGCCCATTTTGATTTTGTCTCCTCTAGAAAATCACTAACATCTTAAACAGACCAAATTGCAAGGCTGTCAAGCATGCGGACCTGTCTGCTCTGTATAGCACCATCCAGGAACACAAGTCTGAGAAAAAGGTGCAGTGCATATGAACAGTGATTGAACTGATATAATTTTTTATATACCCACCAATAAAAAAGCCTTTTTACTTACAATTTTGTAATACGTTTACTTGTGTCACTCATAAACAATGAAATTATTTTGCTGTTAGGATGGAAAACTAGGAGAGTTCTCAAAAAGCCTTCTGCTGGCCAGTGTGCCCATCCTCCGGTTGTCTTGTCCTGCCTCTGAGTTGATCAGTCTTGGGATAAACTGATAAAAGTGCACCTGACTTGCTTTCCCTATGAACGAGACTGTAACTTTGGAAAAATTTCCCAAGAGTGATACTTTAGCTCTGAACTGGGGAGGAGTCTGAGTGGTTACATATTATCCCTTATACACATATCTGACCTTGTGTGTTCTCACAATTGCTATTAAACAAATGCTCAATATCACCATTTATTCAAAGTTTGGGGTGGGGGCAGCAAGAAACTCCTATCCTACAAAGCTGTTAGCTTTGTGTATCATGTTAGGCTTAAAAGCTTTCCTACTGGGGCCAAAAGGCTCACTGCCAACATTTTCAGTCCTTCATTCTCCTCTTAACTGCTGTGGCATCTAATTTTCTGTTCTGAGTTTTTCTTGGCTTAGGCTTTTTTTTTCCCTGAAGCTTTTGGCTGTTGCTCTTGTTGCCTAATTATGATAAGTTTCATTCATACAAAAAGTAGAGATACTTGTAACCAACTCCTGCATGTCCAGCCTCAGATAATAGTGTATATGTTTTGCCTTTAGGTTAGCAAAATATTATTGATTCAGCTGGGGCCAGATAGGTACAAAGTTTTTTAAATTAAATACATTTATAACTTTGTTCAGTCTTTACATTCCAGGCTTTTTTTAAAGTGATTTTCCTGTTGTAGTAGTTTCTAATACAATTGTTCTCTCATTAGGTTGTATATTTAGCACATAAGCTTGCTGAACACAAAACATTTTTCTTATATAGTCACAGTAGGTACAAAGTTTTTTTTAAAGTTTTTTCTTGTTTTGAATTTCTGTGATTTTCAAACAATATAATTGGATAGTATTTAAATCCCCTGCCTGGTCCCCATCTCCCTCCACTCAATTTAATGTTCTCTCTCTCTCTCTCTCTCTCTCTCTCTCTCTCTCTCTCTCTCTCTCTCCTTGTTATACATATATAATAAGGCTTGTAGAGTCTAATTTGTGTCTCCAGATGTCCTTCAGTGTGGGTCTATCCACTGGAGCCTGCTTAACCCACCAACAGTCCCATGTTTGAAAGAGACTGCCTCTGTGCCTCTTAGAAGCCATCAGTTGCCAAAACTTCCTTAGGCAGAGTTGGAACCTCATGTTTTGGTCTGAGCTTGCCTGGGACCTCTGCATGCTGCCACTGTTGCTTTGAGTTCATATGAGTAACTGACCAGCTGTCTGGAAAACTGTTTCCTTGTGGTCATCTACAAAGTCTTAGAAACTCCCCCCCCCCTTCAGCAACAGACGAGAACACTCTGCAGTTTCTTGCTCTCTGCACATTGGTCAGTTGTAGGTTTCTCTGTTAATCACCATCGGGTGCATAAGGAACCTTCTCTAATGAGAGTTAGATGCATTAATCTACAGGTATAACAATAAGCCAATAGGAGTTTGTTTACTACAATAAGTATTTAGTAGAAAACTAGTATTAGTTTCTACCCTATGTCCTATAAATAATGAATCAGAACTTAAAAAACAATTAAATAATGGTTGGTTTCTCCCATAATATTTGTGCCACTAATACACCAGCGGGCATCTCTTACCAGGCCAGTTGCTGTTTTTGTACTTCACAGGGTTTGAAGCTGGGTAGGGGTGATGATTATTTTTTCCTTCCAGTAGCTTGCACAGCACCTTCCAGCACTCGAACACTAGCCAGTGGAGATGAGGTTCTGAGTCAGCACCAGCTTGACTTTTCCTTGTTTCTTCTACAGCTGATGTATGCGGTGTCTTCAGCAGTAGGGTCTCACCATCCAGTTCTAGTCCGTAACCAAGAGCAGGGGCAGTGGCCAGTAAAGAGTCTTTTTGAAATCAGGTTTAAAAAAATTTTTTTTCTTGATTTGAGAATTTCATACAATGTGCTTTGATCATATTCAGACCCTGCCCCCTTTCTGACCCCATCTTACTATCCACCCTAACTTTATGTCTTCTACTAATATTTGTCTTATTTTAAAGCCTATGAAATCTAATCTGTGCTCTTGGGTGTGGGTCTACCCTTGGAATCTGGTCAACCTACCAGGTGATAGACCAGTAAGGAAAACTGGTTCACCCTCTCCCAGCACCTGTCAACTGCCAATAGATCCTCAACTAGGGCTAGGGCTCCCTGCCCGCCTCCCCATGCTCAACTAGGGCTGGGGCTTCCTGCCCACCTGCCCATCCTCAGCTAGGGCTGGGGCTTCCTGCCCACCTGCCCATCCTCAGCTAGGGCTGGGGCTACCTGCCCACCTCCCCATGCTCAACTAGGGCTGGGGCTTCCTGCCCACCTGCCCATGCTCAACTAGGGCTGGGGCTTCCTGCCCACCTGCCTATGCTCAACTAGGGCTGGGGCTTCCTGCCCACCTGCCCATCCTCAGCTAGGGCTGGGGCTCCCTGCCCGCCTCCCCATGCTCAACTAGGGCTGGGGCTCCCTGCCCGCCTCCCCATCCTCAGCTAGGGCTGGGGCTCCCTGCCCGCCTCCCCATGCTCAACTAGGGCTGGGGTTCCCTGCCCGCCTCCCCATCCTCAGCCAGGGCTGGGGCTCCCTGCCCACCTCCCCATCCTCACCTAGGGCTGGGGCTCCCTGCCCACCTCCCCATGCTCAACTAGGGCTGGGGCTCCCTGCCTGCCTCCCCATCCTCAGCTAGGGCTGGGCTCCCTGCCCACCTCCCCGTCCTCAACTGGAGCTGGGGCTCCCTGCCCACCCATCCATGCTGGGCCCCTGTCTGCCTTGGGTTTGCATAGGTCTTGTGCATGTTGTCATAAATGAAGTGAGTTCATATGTGCAACCATGCTGTGGTGTCCAGACAACAGCTTCCTTGTATTCATCTGCCACCTCTGGCTCTTACAGCCTTTCTGTCCCCTCCTCCACAGTGACCTCCCTGAGAAGAAGGTACAATACAGGTGTCCCATTTAAGGTGAGCACTCTGCTGTCTCTTATTCTCTTTATGTTGACCATTTTGGGGTCTCCCATCTTTCCATCTGCTGTGAGAAGACCCTTCTCTGATGAGAGTCAATAAATGCACTAATCATTCAATTTTTTAAATGTCTTTTTGAGGTTAGGATTTAAGTTTTTTTAATTTTATTTATTTTTATTTCACATCTGTGTTTTGCCTCCATGTGTCTAAGTGCACCCTGTGCATGCAGTGCCCGTGGAGGCCAGCAAATGGTGTCAGATTTTCCAGAACTGGAGTTACAGACAGTTGTTAGCCCATGTGAGTGCAGAGAACTAAACCCAGGTCCTCTGAAAGAGCAACCATTGCTCTGAACCACTGAGCCATCTCTCCAGTACCAAGTTTAGGATTTTAAAACTTGGTTAAAAGAAGTCATATTTTAAGAAGTGCATGCGTTTCCTTAGAAAGGAATTTCCTTTTTGGTAATTTGGAAGAGGGCTCTTCCATGAAGGCATTTGGGGTGACTCAGTCCTGGACTCTCTTCTCTTCCCTTTCTTCCCTGGTTCATCTCGTCCATGTCCAGGGTTGAATTCCGACTTCTCTGATGAAGGATCTTAAGTTCGCATCTTCAACCTGGATCTCTCCTGGAGTTAAAGCTTGGTACACATAGCCAATTGTCTTTGGCCACAAATTATTCAACACAAACAATTCCCCAAAACCATGACTTCCATGACTTCTTATTCCTGTCTCAGAACATGACACCATTATTGACCCAATTAGTCATCTAGGACTCCTAGGGTGTCACCTTAGTACCTTATTCTCAATCCCTTATTTAATCTGTCAGCATGTCCTTGGTACATATCAAATTAACACATGTCTCTTTTCTGTGCCCATCCTACCAACCAAATCACCACCATCTCTTGTTCAGACTTCAGTAATAGCTCCCTAACTACTCTCTATCCATCCTGGAACCCACCACCAGGTTCTCTGCATTGTAGCCAGAGTAAAACCACCAATCTGATGATAAAAAACCAATCTTGCTGGGCTGTCATTAAGGCCAACTTTTGGTCTGCATGCCATCTGGGCCTGCCTCTCTTGCCTCCTTTGTCACCTGCCTGCTCCAGCCCTTATATTCCAGAAAGCCTTGTGCCTCCTGCTTACTACAGCGTGCTTGCTGCTTCCTCAAGTATCCCCCTTCAGTTTTAGGGGTTAGTGTCTCCTAATCACTGAGACCTCCGCTCACATATCATCTCTTTAGACAAGCTCCCCGATTCTCCAACCTGGATCAGACTTCCTTGGTGTGTGTGTGTGTAGTATTGTGCTTAATTTTTTTAAATTTTCATTTTTTATTAATGCTTTGTATATTTCATACATCATTTTCCAATTCAGTTCAGGCATATTTCCCTTTCCCTTCCTCCCACCCTACCCTACCCCATCCCAGATCATGCATTCTGCCATAACTGTCCTGCATCTTTCTCTCAGTTTTTTTTTTCATTTTTTATTTATTTTTTTCACATAAATTTATTTTTATTTTTTTAACAAATCTAGACCCGTGTTCCCACCCATTCCCCCACCCCACCAGAGCTCATGCATTCTGCCAAACATGCTTTTCATCTCTTTCTCAGTCTTTCTCAATATTCTCCATGAGGAAGTTGACTGTTTTGAGCAGAAGTTCACTGTTTCAGTCAGTTCTTTGATACAGTCCTTTCTGTTGTTGTTGTTGTTGTTGTTGTTTCCAATATGCATTATGCCCAACTGATTTGGACAAAAGCTCAGGGGGCCCTACACAAGAAATACTTACAACTAGGTAATTGGCACTAGCATCCACAGATGAGGGATACCATTCGTCATTTGTTTTTCTGGGACTGTGTTACTTCACTCAGCATGATGTCCTCTAGCTCCAGCCATTTTCCTGCAAAGCTCATGATGTTGTATTTCTTTACCTCTGCATAGAACTCCATTGTGTAGATGTACCACATTTTCTCTATCCACTCGTCAGTTGAGGGGCATTTAGGTTGGTTCTAGCTCCTTGCTATTATGAAGAGAGCTGATATAAACATGGCCGTGCATGTATCTCTGTGGTGGCGTAAGTCTTGAGGGTACATGCCCAGGAGTGGTATGGCTGGGTCGGGTGGCAAGTTCATTCCAAGTCTTCCAAGGGTTCTCCACACTGCTTTCCATAGTGGCTGTACGAGTTTACATTCCCACCAGCAGTGGATGAGTGTTCCCCTTTCCCCACAGCCTCTCCAGCACTTGGTATCATTTGTTTTCTTGATCCTAGCCAGTCTTATTGGAGTAAGATGATATCTTGCATTTCCTTAATGATTAGTGATGTTGAATGTTTTATTTTATGTGTATGACTGTTTTGCCTACATGTATGTAAAGTGTACCTGTGTCATGCAATGCCCACAGAGCCAAGAAGAGAACTGGCTATTGGATCCCCTGGAACTAGAGTTATGGATAGTTGTTAGCCACCATGTGGATGCTGGGAACCAAACCCCAATCCTATGCAAGACTAGCCAATGCTCTTAACCACTGAACTATCTCTCCAACCCCCAGAACTCCTTGTTAATAGTTCTTACCCAGTAGTCTTTTCCTCCCTGGTACTGTTCTCAGATGTAAAAAAAAACAAAAACAAAAAAGAAACCTACATAAAACCACACCCTGCTACTATATTATAAGCTCCATGAAACCAAGAATAAATTAGCAAATCTCAAGGTGCATGATTTATGAGTAGCCTTGTTGGGATCAAGTGGGAACATGTTTGATAGAGCTGATAACAAAGTTATGGAATTCTGGGTGTTGATTGCTATGAATCCCCCCCACCCTTTCTGTGTGTAATGATCTGATTGGCATAAAAATGAGATAAAAGATGGGAAAGCTCCTGGCATAGATGCTTGATGAAGATAAAATACTTTCTAAAGGTATCTTAAAGAAACAGAAAGAGCTCTGAGTCAAATCTGTCATCCATCACTTGTGTATTCCTAAGAGCTATAGCTACAAGTCCAAGCCCCAGCCTCATTGCCTGGAAAGAAACTAGAAATCACACAGGGACAGTCCCTCCACAATGATGGGCAATAGCTTAGAATAAAAATAAACAAATAATAAATAAGTAAATGCAAGCAAAATCTATCCAGCAGAGTCCTAAGCAAATAGAAAGCACTCAATGAATGAGTGGTTGCCATCAATTCACATGATGAAAGATAACCTAAGAATCGGTAGGGGAATGGTTACACAAAGTAAATGAACAAGTTGGGTCACAGGGAGAAGACTGAACTAGCAGAAGGGCACATTGGAGAGGCCACATGAGGGGGTGGGGGGCATGAGAGGGTGGATTTGGATAGAAACAAAAACATGTCATCATTATCCAAAGACAGTGATCAGGAGGTTGTTGGTGACTTAGGTGGTGAATGAGAAGTGAAAAACAGAGACAATGAACTAACAGTACTCTTTTAAGAAATGTGTATTGGGATTGAAGTTGTGCTGCCATGGTAGAGACCTTTCCTAGCATACACAAGCTCAATAGAAAAAGGAAAAAGGGGCTGGAGAGATGGCCTAGTAGTTAAGAGTGCCAACTGCTCTTGCAGAGGACCCAGGTTCGATTCTCAGCACCCACACGGTGGTTGAGAACCGTCTTTAACTCCAGTTCCAGGGGAATCTGACACCTTCTTCTGACCTCTGAGGCATTACACTACAAGGGTGCACAAACCTACATGCAGACAGTACATTCATACACATACAAAAATAAATAAAAATTTTAAAAAGTCAAATAAAAGAAAAAGGAAAAAAAATATGAGTCTGGAATTGGCAGAAATGAGATTAGGTGAAGGACCTGGAAGGAGAAACAGGTTTGTGGAAGGATTCTTTTGTCTTTTGTTTCATTTTTAGGCGGACTAGGCAGCAACTCTTTAGCTAGAGAAAGGGACTCAGAGGAAAGGAAGACACCAATACCCTGGACATGGGGGATAATTAACACAGCTGAAGTTCTAAAGAGGAGTTCCAGACCTGCCCTTGTCTTGCTGGTGCACCCCACAAGTTCATAGCTCTCACGGGCCCTGCCTCGCCTCTGCATGCCTGATCCCTACTGCTCTTCTCTGACCTTTGCTTTGTCTCTTATTTTTCTCTAGTATGCTCTCAGCCTTTGACAGATTTAAGGCTTCCCTGGCGCCAGCCACTGATCTGCCTGGCCACACTGCCGTCCTCACCTTCAGCTGTTGCAAGCTTTTTGGCCACTGTCAGTAACTGCTCTGCCAAGCACCCTCCCTTACTGTCTGTGCAAAGAAGGGCTTCCCAAAGGAGATCACAGGCGTTTGAGATCTGGGCCACAAGGGATTAGAGGAGGCGGGGAAGGGAGCCAGCGGAATTAACAGGGGAGCCCTTCACATTGTCAGAGAGCTTAACCATGACAGTAGGATCCATTAAAACAAATCTTTTGTTTCTGAAGCAAAATTAATGACAAGAGAAGTAAGTGGCTTGTTCATCTTTTGAACCCTGGAAAACCATTTTCTCAGTACTATATCCCTGTTAACTGGGCCCATCTTTGTCATAGCACTGCCCATTAGCAGGAAAGACTTAGAGACATTAAATCAATAATTACACACCTGTTTATGAGACCAGGTTCTGTCCTGGAAGTTTCTATGGCCACTGAAAGGCAGGAGGTGAAGTGATTTTTCAGAAAGATGTTGGCGTTGAATGACTGCCTGGGAAGAACTAATAAAGATAGGAGTGGCGAGTGGAGCAGGAGAAAGGGAGGCCCGACAGAACGAGAACATGTAAACCAGACCAGATTACATGCACTCTCCACAGTCTCCAAATCTGAACCCCAGAACTTGATTTTTTTTTGCATTCTCAGCCCATGCTTTATTGCTAAAATTATATACATACAGGTGCAGAGTTTCAAACTCTCACAGCAGCTTTTTCAAGATGTAAAATTTCAACCCCCCCCCAAAATACATAGATTAAGAAGTTGCCTTTTGTAACACTTCATAGTCAACAAAGTTCTTTGACACCATCTAACAAACTAATGGTGCATAGCAGCATTAGTGAAGAACACCTGTTCTTAAAGGACAGCAGACACCTACTGAGGAGTACTTCAGTATTTATAATCTTTACAATTATGGGCTGGAGAGATGGCCTAGCGGTTAAGAGCGCCGACCGCTCTTACGGAGGACCCGGGTTCGATCCCCAGCACCCACATGGTGGCCGAGAACCGTCTGAAACTCCAATTCCAGGAGAACTCCAGTTCCAGGGGAGTCCGACAACCTCTTCTGACCTCCGAGGCATTGCACGACACAGGTGCACAAACTCGCGTGCAGACAGTACATTCATACACATACAGAAATAAATAAAAAATTAAAAAAAATTAAAAAAATAAAAATTCAATCTCAAATGCACAGGAATTAGTCACTTATTTATTTATTTATTTATTTATTTATTTATTTTTGAGACAGGGTATCCCTATAGCCCCAGCTGGCCTGGAACTCAAAGAGACCCGCCTGCCTCTGCCTCCCAAGTGCTAGGATTAAAGGTGCGTGTGCCACTATGCCTGGCTTAAAGACAGTTCTTAGCCGCCATGTGGGTGCTGGGAAGCAAACCTGGGTCCTCCGCAAGAGCAGTAGGCACTCTTAACCTCTGAGCCATCTCTCCAGCCCCAGTCACTCATTCTTTTATAAGAATATATTTGATGAAAATTAGGAAAGAGGATTAAAATAAGACAAGTCTCTCTAATCTTTTTCTTGCACATAAAGTATGATGTACTTTATGTGTCCATCAAAGGCTTTATCTTCTATACATGGAGTTCCTGCTGCATTTAGGGTTTGTAGTTGATTGTGCTAAAATAGTGGTGTCTTCGAGTACAGGAAAATAACAACAACAAAGAACCTTTTGCAAAAATATTTTACCGATATTTTCTGGATAACTTTGATTTGTGTGCTTTGTATGCATCTCTCCTTTAACTCTCCATTCATTTAATTTGTTTTTATCAATTATCTCTTTTTGTGCAAGGAGGCAGATGAGGAGAGAAAGAATTTGTTGTTGAATTTTTAATAGCTCTGAGGAGGTATTTACATAGGAGGTAAATAATAAATATTTATGAAACTCATTTAAATTGAGTCAGGAACAAGGACATGTGACTGATGGGTTGAGATATGTTGCTACGGTGTTAGGTACTAGGGGAGGCAGGAAGTAAAAAACAAGACAAAATGAGAAAATGGAAGCAAAATGAGAAGAAAAGAATTTTAAGTCTGGCACAGACATCCATACTCATCATAGACATAGACAAAGCAAGCAGCATGAATAATGCATGGTCAAATTTTAATAGTGAGACATTGCACTGAATGTATTCAGATCTAATTCTTTCATCTGATTTTTCAGACCTCCTGTTCACACGGCAATTCTGTGAAGGAATGTCAGTAGCCTGGAGGGCAATGCAATTATTGCAAAATAACTTTCCCTTTCTGCCTTTTATTTTTATTTATTTTTTATTTTTATTGATGCTTTGTGCATTTCATACATTATTTTCCAATTCAGTTCAGGTACATTTCCCTTCCCCTTCCCCCCCCACCCCCACCCCATCCCAGATCATGCATTCTGCCATAACTGTCCTGCATCTTTCTCTCAGTTTTTTTCATTTTTTAGCTATAAGTGATAATCCATGAGTACAAGCATCCTTCATGCAAAACCAATCTGCAGGCTGTTGTGCCCAAACACCTACAGCCCCACCATCCAGTGGGGGGTGACAGGTTGTTTGTTCAATCAAGTTGATCAAATGAGTGTCCAGACTACATTGCTGTAGTTTCACCATTCACCCCAATCGCAGCCCTTACATTCTACCACGCCCCCTCTTCCGCAGATTGTTCCCTAGGCTTAGAAAAGGGGCACAGGTGGATGAGAAGCAAAACAGTCCACTCTCTCTGGAGCTGTTGTCTTGGACTCTGGTCAATTCTGGCTGTTTCCTTTCATGGGCTGACAGTTTGTCCAGGAATAACCTTTCGATCCTACTAATGAAGCACAAGCAATTAGATATATAGGTATTTAAACAGCACTAATAGTTATGGTAGGTTACTTTGGCATAGACACATATGTTTGGATGATATGTTAATCCATGAATTACATTTTTTCCCCTGTTAAATATGACAGGGTCTTACTGTGGCTTATAACATCTCCTAAACTGTAGAGTATGTAAGCTTGTGGCATCAGCCATGGGTTATTCCTCCAAGGAGAGAGCCAATAGCCAATTAGATTTGGGATATACAGGCACATGGCTGCCTCTGCTGCACAGTATTTCCAGGCAGGTGAGGTGTAGCTGGTACTGGTGGTGGAGTCTTGCTTGACTCAAGGAGACCCGTATTTGCTTTATTGGTTTAGTGGCCTTTGGTAACACTCTCTGGCATTCCAGAGGCCATCTGTACACTTGCATGTGCGGTCTCAATACATCCCTCCCATGTTAACATCAGGTCTTCGGCAGCAGGGTCTTATCGCCTCTCTTCCTGCAGGTATCCCAACTTTCTGCCTTTTATTTTGATTTTATGTGTATGCGCGTTTTGCCTGCACGTATATAAGTACACTATATGAGTGTACTGCCCATCAGGCCAGAAGTGGTTATCAGATCCTGTGGAACTGGAAGTATGTACAGCTGTCTATGTGGGTACTGGGAATCAAACCTGGGTCCTCTGAAAGAACAGCCAGTGTTCTTAAACACTGAGCCATTTTACTTTCCCTTAAGGTCTTCACTTATTATCCACTGTGGATCTTTTCTAAAATTTGGGCTGGAGAGATGGCCTAGCGGTTAAGAGCACCGACTGCTCTTACAGAGGACCCGGGTTCGATCCCCAGCACCCACATGGCGGCCGAGAACCGTCTGAAACTCCAATTCCAAGAGAACTCCAGTTCCAGGGGAATCCGATACCCTCTTCTGACCTCCGCGGCATTGCACGACACGGGTGCACAGACTTGCATGCAGACAGTACATTCATACACATACAGAAATAAATAAAATTAATAAAAAAAAATTTAAAAAAAATTTGTGCTGATTTCTTGTTATGCTTCAGATGTGACATGCCTCCTTGTAGGCTCATGTGTTTGAACATTTGGTCTGATGATGCTGTTTTGGGAGGTTCTGGAACCTTTAGAAGGTGGAGCATTACTGGAAGAAGTAGGTAACCAGGGGTAGGAGAACCTTGGTGTTTGTAGCCTAGACTTCTTCTGTTCCTCTCTCTATTTCCTGTTGTGCTGTGATGTAGAGACACAGCCTCATGCTCCTGCCGATGTAAGGACAGGCTGCTTCCAACACCAAGCCTCCCCGCCATGATCAGCCATACTTTCAAACTATGAACCAAGATGAATCCATCCTCCCTTCAGTTGCTTCTTAGAAGGCATTTGGTTATAGTGTTAAGACAAATACTAACAATAACTAACAAAAATTGGTACTGAGAAGCCAGGGTGTTGCTGCTGCTGTAAGAAACCCAACAATGTGGTTCTCAGGCTTTCTAAATGGTTTGCAGGAAGCACATGGTGGAGCTTGGAAATGTGGGCTGGAGAATTCTGTAAGTAAATAAAGCTTAATGCGTCATTCTGGCGGAAGTTCAAAAAGCCAAAATGATGACAGAAAAGTGGACAACAGAGATCAGGCTCATGGGGTTTCAGAAGGGAACAAGGACTGATTTGGGTATTTGTGTTGCATTGTGGCAAAGAATCTGGCTGCATTCCACCATTGTCTTAAAAATCTGGAAGTGGGGGCTGGAGAGATAGCCTAGTGGTTAAGAGTACCGACTGCTCTTGCAGAGGACCCGGGTTCAATCCCCAGCACCCACATGGCAGCTGAGAACCGTCTGTAACTCCAATTCCAGGGGAATCCGAGACCCTCTTCTGACCTCCGCAGCATTGCACAACACGGGTGCACAAACCTACGTGCAGACAGTACATTCATACACATACAAAAATAAATAAAATTTAAAAAATAATAAAAAATAAAAAAAATCTGGAAATGGCTAAATTAAGAAGTGATGACCTAAGTTGTTTGACAGAGGACATTTTAATTCAGCATGACATTTAAAGACTGTAGTCTGGTCATTCTTCACTGCTCTTAGCCAAGTTCACACTGAGAGAAAACAGTAAATAGAGCAAGTAGGTGAAAAATGTTCAGCTTGGCAAGGTTAAAGTTGCAGTGAATGAGGGTAATGGGACAAGATGGTACAAACAAAGCATTAGTAATTGTTTTTTTTTATTATTATTATTTATTTTTGTATGTGTATGAATGTATTGTCTGCATGCAGGTCTGTGCACCCGTGTCGTGCAATGCCATGGAGGTCCGAAGAGGGTTCCCCTGGAACTGTTGTCCTGGAATTGGAGTTTCAGACGGTTCTCAGCCGCCATGTGGGTGCTGGGGATCGAACCCGGGTCCTCTGCAAGAGCAGTCGGTGCTCTTAACCGCTAGGCTATCTCTCCAGTCCCAGCATTAGTAATTGTTAAGAGAGATTAACTGGTGTTAAAGGGAAGCCATGTATTCTGCATGGAGACAATAGGAGAGATATTCCAGAGTGTAAAACAACTCCAATCAAGAACTCCAGAGTGTAATGATTAAAACTCATTGGAAAGAGAAGATAGAGACACGGTCTTGAAAAGACAGAGTCCTCGAGTACCCTGAAAATGGCTGCCTAGAGAGCCGCCTTCCCGGAATGCGTCAGATAGTGCTTCCGCTGTGGTCCAAGGGGGCTAGGCACCAGAACTTGATGTCATCCACATGGTTTTGTTTTTTCACGCATGCAAAATGTAAGTGCTACAAGGTCATGGAGACTTGTACTGAGAATCCAGAAAGTTCCTGAGGCCGAGCAATGTGGAACCAGGTCAGGTGCTCTGCACAGCGCTCCCCCTAGTGGGTTGGGTGACGCTGTGAAGGTGAAGTCTAAGTTTTATTGGTAAGCCCTGAATATTGGAGATGCCAGAACTGTGGGACATCTACAGAGGAAAGCTGTAGGCACTTAGTGGAGCCAGCCCAGGAGAGAGGCCACACATGCTCTTGGTGGCAGAGCTAGAATCCAGATGATGCTAACATGAGTCCTGGAGGTTGGACTTGGAGCTTCACAGTTTGAAGTTAGCTGGGTGTTGGTCTTTGGTCTGATCTTTACTGATCTTTACTTACTATGTCTATTACTTTTCTTGTCGTGACAAAGCACTGACAAAACAACTTAAGGCAAGAAGCGTTTACTTTGGCTCACAGTCTGAAGGCACAACCCATCATGGCAATGAAGCCATGGTGATGGGAACATGAGACATTGGAACTATAAGACTCTGGGCACTTGTGAAACTGGGTTAATTCATTTTGCATTATGACATGGCCTTGAGCTATATCCAGGAACAGAATGCTATGGTTTGAATGCCAAATATCTCCATAGGCTCATATGTTTGAATATTTTGTCCCCAGCGTGTGATCTTCCTTTAGGAAGTTGTGGATAACAAACAACAATAAGTATCATTCACTTTTCTTACCTAGATGTCCTAGCAGTGGGCATGCAACCGCTGCAACAGTTTGGCAACTGTTTTATCCCGTTCATGCTAGTCTCAGAGACAAGTGCGCTCAAGGGTGTCTCCATACTCACGTGGTGGACTCCATTCATCAAGGAAATAATGCACTCCATAACACATAAATGATGATGGGCACTCTGGGGTGCCCCGCCAGGCTCACTTTACTTCCTGATGTTTCGGCTTTCGTTATGTGTCTCGTTGCCCATAGGGCTCATGCAACTGCCCCCGTAGTAAAACAAAATAAAACAAAACAAAACCACACATCACATGGAGAATGAGGGCCATGCTGAGAGGCTCCACTTCAGTCGGAACAGCTTCAGCTGCGGACTTTGCAACCCTGGCTATATTTGTATAAAGCATGTTTACTTGGAAGTATCCCTCAGTTGATTTTTCTTTTACAATGTCTTGGTTATTTCCTGACTTTTTTTTTTTTTTTTT
>VZQC01015009.1:3159802-3234087 GCA_009823505.1 Rhizomys pruinosus | reverse complement strand
CATATCTAAGCAGGTAGTCTTGGTCTGTATAAGAAAGTTATCCTAAAAAAAAAAAGAGCACAGTTGTTTTGCCAGTCTTACTGGCAAGTGCGGCTACCCTGTGGCTGCTACTGCTTTTGAAATCCTTCAAAGACGTGAGAAGACACAATTTTCAACCTTCCAATATGGACTGAAGACTCATGTTTCTCCAGAATCCTCCAAAACTTCAGTGCCAGATGGGGACTGCTGAGACATCCAACTTGTGGACTGAGCTACTACTGGGGTTTCCACTTCTTCAGAGTATAGACTGCCATTGTTGGACTACCCAGGCTGTATTATGGAGACCAGTACAGGTAGATCAAGACAGGATGCGGTGCTTACTGGACCTCATTTGGTGACCATGGGAAAGGAAACTCCCAATGTGGAGCACAAGGCCAGAACTAATGGTGGGTTAGGCTTGCCAACAAGGAGCCTTCAAACATGACATCTTTCAGCCTAATAAAAAAAATCATAAGCTGAAGATGCTAAAACCTATGATATATGTGGCATGCATATGTGCATATTTTGGAATGATGCATATTGGAAGGAACAACAACAACAGAAAAGACTGCATCAAAGAACTGACTGAAACGGTGAACTTCTGCTCAAAACAGTAAACTTCTGTACTGAGAATTTTGAGAGAGACTGAGAAAAAGATGAAAAACATGTTTGGCAGAATGCATAAGCTCTGGTGGGATGGCGGGGCAGGGAGGGGGCATGGGTCTAGATTTGATTTGTAATGTAATTTTGTATGAAATCCACAGAGCTTCAATAAAACATTGGCTTTAAAAAAAAAAAAAAAAAAGAAAAGAAAGTTATCCTGGGAGGGTTCTTCTGTGATTTCTGCTTTAGGTTCCTGCTTGAGAGTTCCTGCCCTGCTGTCCCTGAAGAGAGAGACTGAGACCTGGACGTTTAATTCAAATAAACTCTTTCCTCTCCTAAGGTGCTTTAGTCAGAGTGTTTTAGCAGAGCAACAGAAAGGAAATTAGAACAAATGGTTCTCATTACTATCTCTCATCCAATAGAGAAAGAGACCCAGATCAAATTATGCAAAAACGGGGGAAAGAGCTGGTGGCATTTATGGAGAGTAGACGAGAAACTGTCGAGTAGACTGGTAATGAGCAGGTTCGGAAAGGGTCTGGCTCTCTAAACTGTTCATTAAATAAGAATACGCAGTTCATACCTTGAACAGACATTGAAAAGGATCATTGCTCGGTTTTGTTCATGGACTAGAGAACAGTGTGCTGGATGATGCTTTCTCTGTGCAGCCTGGCTGTGCGGGATCACGCCAAAGCTCCGCGTAGCGCCACAACAGGGCCACAGCCAGGGTGACAGACACTTCATGGATAATGATTCACCATGTGATCTTAGATGTGGTTTCTGATCTGTTTGGGCTCAGTTCTCTTGCCTCTAAGCCAGGCTAAACATTTCTCATTAAGGGTTTAAAGAAACAAATTATAAAACACTTTGCCAGAAGACGGACCACACAGGGCTGGATAATGAAGACCGCTCTGTAATTGCAGAATGTTTTGAAAGCTGATCAGAGACCATGTGAGTAATATTAATTTGTGAGGTAACACCGGGTTTGGTTGTTTTCTCTACTTGCCTAGCAGTTCTGTGAGGAGGCTGCAGACCTCAGAAGCCAGGCAGGCAGGTCTGGGCTTCTGAGGCACTGGGCATTTTGACAGCCCTTCAAGGGGCTAAGAGAAGGTGGAGGGAAAAAAATGGGCACTCATCCTTCCATGTGGTGCTTGAAAGAGCAGAGATGTCAGCGTGAGTCTGCACAGGAAAGGGGAACCACCAAAGAGCAGCAAAAGTTTGAAAGGATTTGTGGAGCAGTAAGCCACTGAAGATGGCCAGGAGAGTGAAGAGAGCATCAGCTGCCTTCGAGAGACTCAGTATTGGGAGACCACAAGGAAGACTGGCAGTGGTAGAGACGGAGAGCCAGGGTGTCACCCCATCGGAGCCTTCAACTTCCTGCCAAAGGCAGTGGACGCTGCAAAGGACGCTTTAGACAGAAAAGCAACAGAACTTGACTTGTATTTTGCAAGGACAGGCTGGCAAGGTGTAAAAGCTTGCTGTGCTGTTTGTGTTTAGCCACAATTTCTTTTAAGTTGCTATGTGCAATTTTTCTAAAAAGAGAAACCTTGATAAGTTGAACCTCATTAAAATGAAAAACTTTGGGGGGAAAGTCCATGTGAAATAGAAGGAAAATATTTGCAAACCATAGATCCAACAGAGGCGTGGTGTCAGGAATCTGCGTATCTCAAAACTTGACAGTAAAGACACGATAATATAATTAGAAAATTGGCAAATGGGCCAGAGATGCAGCACAGTGGTGGAACAGTTGCTAAAGCCCTGGGTTGGATGCAAGAATAGAAAGCAAATGGGGGACAGGTGTTGGGGGGGTGGGGGGGATAATGAGGTACTTACACACACCCATCGGTGAAAACAAACGGTAGTGACAAGGTGGGAGGTGGTGGATCACTCACACTTTGTCGTGGGAATGTAAAGAGTACAAGCTTCCAAAAGCAGTTGAGAAGCTTCTTGTAAGATGCAGAACATGGGCTGGAGAGATGGCTCAGTGGTTAAGAGCATGGCTGGTCTTGCAGAGGACCCAGGTTCAAGTCCCAGCAACCACATGGCAGCTAACAACTGTCTGTAACTCCAATTCTAGGGAATCCAACGACTTATTCTGACCTCCTTGGGCATTGGATGACATGGATGCAGTTACACACATGCAGGCAAAACACTCAAACTCATAAAATAAAAATAAAAGATGCAGAACATGACTTCACACCTTCCACCACTCGTGGGTAGTTATGCCAGAGAAATGAAAACTTACCTCCCTCCAGTCACTTGTACATGCACGTGCCCAAGGACTTTATTGGAAAAGCAAAAACTGGGGTGAGTGTAGACATACTTTCACAGGAACAGCTGACCACATGACAGCACAGACTATAGAACACTACTCCTTGGTGGAAAGGAGCAAACAGTTGGTGCATAGAACTCTTGATATCAAGCAGACAATCCCTAGGGGTATATATGGTAAGGTTCAGTCCTGGACCTTTGTGGGGGCTTTTTGAGCATGTTAGATGAGTGTGTGCATGCGTGTCAGAGTGCCCTCTGCCTTTCTCGTGTGTGTGTGTGTGTGTGTGTATGTGTGTGTGTGTGTGTGTGTACGTAGGTCAGAGGTCAACATCAGGTGTGTTCCTCTATTGGTCTTCATTTTTTATTTTTATTTGTATGGAAACAAGATCTTTCACTGAACCTGGAGCTCGGCATTTGGGCTGCACTGGTGGGCCGGTGAACCCCCAGGACCCACCCTTCCCAGCAATGTGCTGCTATGCCGTACAAGGGCCTCCCTTGGGAGTGGAGATCTGAACTCAAGTCCCAGTGCTCGAATAGCAAGCACTTTCTGCACTGAGCCATCTCCCCATCCCTCCCATAAATGTTCTTCAGATCACAAAGTTGTTTTTTAAATCTTTTATGAAAGTTTTGTGCATTTCATACATCACTTCTCAGTTCAATCCAGACTCATTTCCCCTCCATACCCCCACCCCTCCTGAGTTCATGCAGTCTGCCATACGTGCCCTGTATCCCCTTTTGATTTTTTCCAAGTTTTTCAAACCAGGAATTTGGGGGGATAGGGGGAGAACGTTACCGCTTCAGTCGGGTTCACTGTCCCAGTTCTTTTGTTGTTGTTGTTCCCTCCAATCTGTATTGTTTCAACATATGCATAAATATGAGTCACACATATACTAAAATCATGTCATCTGAAAATAAACTGTACGTTATTTCCAAATAATATTTTGGGATTCACATTTTTCCCTTTTAATTTGTATTACTCTAAAATATGCATACATGCCCTCCACCCATATACCAAAATTATAAAGTCTGAAAATAAGTGGTAGGTTAATTTTAGAGCCCATTAAGGTATTCACATTCTCTTAGAAAGCACAGTTGCTTTTAGATAAAGAGAAATATAACATTAATGTTGCTCAGTTTGCCTTATACATAGGTACTTGGTGCCAATATCCACAGATGAGGGATACCATTCGTCATTTGTTTTTCTGGGACTGTGTTACTTCACTTAGCATAAGTGAAGTAACCATTTACCTGCAAAGTTCATGATGTCATCTTTCTTTACTGCTGCATGTAGATGTACCACATTTTCTCTATCCACTCATCAGTTGAGGAGCATTTGGGTTGGTTCCAGCTCTTTGCTTATTGTGAAGAGAGCTGTAATAAACATGGCTGTGCATGTATCTCTGCAGTAAGTTGAGTCTTGTGAGTATAGGCATACCACCAGGAGTGGTATGACTGGGTCAGATGGTAAGCTCATTTTGAGTCTTTTAAGGGTTCTCCACACTGCTTTCCATAGTGGTTGTATGAGTTTACATTCCCACCAGCAGTAGATGAGTGTTCCCCTTTCCCCACAACCTCTCCAGCACTTGGTGTCTTTTGTTTTTTTGATCCTAGCCATTCTTCAAATCACAAAGTTTTAAAAGTGGAAAGCAGATTAGTAGACACCACTAAGAGGGATGAGACATGGGGGAGGGGCTGGGCAGAGGGGAGACGGGCATGGCTATGAAAGGCAAATGGAAGGATTAACGTGAAGGTTTGACTGGTGCTGTGTACATGCACCTACAGGGTGAAGAGACTGTATAGAACTAAGAACCTAATGCACACACTAGGCCAAGTTACACAGAATCGTCACTCTGTCATGTGGATCATGGGTCTGAGCCAGTGGTTCCAACGCTTCATTGCTGGCTTTGTGAAGCACAGATCACAGGCTCTTTGTGCAGGGTCCCCGCGGAGGCCATCTCACAGGTTTCTGGCTGATGCCTGGCTGAGGAGCCTTTTGAAGTGCACTAAATGAGAAGGTCACTGTAGCTTTCCCACACTGATAATCATTTCAAAAAGGAAACTGGAGAGTGTGTTTCACAAAGCCCCTGCTCCCTTCAGGGGGCTTCTGCAAAGCCAAACCTTTGAAGTTTGCCATGCTTTATTTCCATGAAGGTTATGGCAGCCCTTGTCCAAGGGTAACCCCAGCCAAAGAAGCCTCAACCACTGAGTAAATTGCTAGAAATGCATACTTGGGGCTCCATCCTAGAATGTCTGACAGGGCAGTCCTTGGGGTAGAGTGCCAGCCATCTGTGTCTTCATAAGCACATCAGATGCTGAAGTATGAGGAGCATTGGATTAGAGGGAGACAGGAGAGACTACGTGGGATTCAACAGACTGGAGGGCCCTCCCAGGTTTGTTCAGTGCAAAACAGGATGTGGCAAAGGAAGGTTGCGGCTTGGCCTCAGAGCAGGACAGCGGCTATTGGCCTTGATCAAGTTCCTCACCTGCAAATTCAGACAGCCAGATTAATTAGCTCCTGCCAGTACTGCTGTACCAATTAACCAATTAAGAGATCAGAAACCACACTTAAAGGATAAAGCCCAGGATTAACTCTGAGTGGCAGTCAGTGGTGTCAGAAGGTGCCAGCTGCATGCTCATAAACAGGCCACGTGGTGATCTGAGAAGGAATCAATGAGGCAGGCTGGGAGAGTGTCTGGGCTTCAGGAGCCTCTGACTTTGGACAAGGGCAGTACCAGTTGCTTGTGCACAGTCACCCTCTATGTCCCTCAACTCTATCATCTTAGATCTGTCTTTGAGTTGCCTGTTGAAGGGTACTCTGGTTTTTCCATTATGTTCCTGTGAGACTTCTGGAATTTGAGAGCAGCATTTGGTTTCTTGGCCTTCTTCTATTCCTAGCTATGATTTGAGATGTGGCTGTCAACGTTCAGAGAAGCAGTGAGCTCAGGGTATGCACACATGTGTGTTTAGTAAGGACAGCACGCGCATGAATCATCGCCACTCTATTTGTGGAGTGAGGTAGAGGCTGCCAGGCCATCAGTTGTGCCTGACTTGGCTCTGAAGCTGGCCAAGTTCACGTGAAACTGAAGAAATTTCCTTGTTCTGCCGGCAAACTAGCCAGTAAAATATGGAAAACTGTAACACATTTCCAACACGTTAGTGGAGAATTAACAGATCTTCAAAATTCTTCTTGAGATTTTCTGTGAGGGCTTCTGAAATGGCTCACCAACTTCCGACTTTGTGAAGACACAGTATGATACAAAGGAAAGAGCCTGGGTACACCTACTCGATGAAGCTGTCTAAGAGGGTCAAACCTCAGTTTTCCTGGGCAATATGGGTTAAAGTTCCTGCATATGTGGACACGGAGATCCAGTTCCCTTCTCTTCATAGTGCAGGAAATTTCTTGGTCTTTGAATAAATTTTCCCCTATAAATTTAATGGTGTATGAAAAACTGTGAGTGATCATGTGGTAGCTCCTTTGCCTTCTTGTGCTTTCTTTTCTCTGCAGCTCTGGTCAGCATAAAGTAGCTTTCTGAGGAACATTCAACTCTAACCCACTTGATGAAGACCCAAGGGCTCCTTCTATTCAAGTCATCATGATATGCCAGCTCATGTCTGTCAGGGCCACAGATAGCAGAAAACAAAATGTTAAAAGTAATAGAATTAGCTGGGCGTGGTGGCACACACCTTTAATCCCAGCACTCAGGAGGCAGAAGCAGGAGGATCTCTGTGAGTTCAAGGCCAGCCTGGTCTACAAAGTGAGCTCCAGACCAGCCGGGACTGAAGGGAGACCCTGTCTCAAAAAACAAACAAATAAAAAAACCCAAACAAACAAAAAAAGTAATAGTATTATCTTCCCATACCTTAAAAGCACTAAAATTAAAAAAGACACTGAACCACTGACTTCTTAGAGCACTATGACCAAAACATACGATGACACACAGTTAAAAGAAGTAGATAAGACAGAAAACAAGGTGCTGATGCTCAATGGCGGGAATTAAACGCAATTCATGGGCTGGGGAGATGGCTCGGCTGGCAAAGTACCCAGCACACAAATGGGAGGAACTGGGTTTGGATCACCAGAAACCACGGAAAAAGACTGCCATGGAAACCCATGCCTGTACCCCAGAGTGAGGGGCAGGGGAGACAGACAGACCCATGAAGCTCATTGGCCAGTAAGCCTAGCCAATGGATAAGCTTCAGGTTCAGAAAGAGAGCAGATGTCGAGGTCCAGCCTCCTGATGTATGTGGATCCATGTAACAAGCACGTCCACATGTGCACATGCACACACTAAGAAGTGCACACACACCAAGTGCACACACCAAAAGTGCACATGGTAACAAGTGCACACACACCAAGTGCACACACACCAACAAAGTGCACATACACTAACAACTGCACACACACCAAGTGCACACACCCACACAAGCGCACACACACTAACAACTGCACACACTAATAAGCACACATGCACACATGCACGCACAGAAGGCTAAATTAATTTCTGGTAAAGGTGTTAAAGGTTTAAGTAAAAGTGAAAATCAATTTTTCTTTAAAATATCTCTTCGCATATTTTCTAAGGGGAAAACCAGAAAACGTAGAATCCAGGTGAGATGGGTTCTGTTGACAGCATAACGAATTGCAGAAATTCTGTATGAATGTCTTCGGCAGAGCATCCACCAGCCAGCCACACTTCTTCGGCACCCTTGTTTGACGCCCCCTGCCCCTCCTGCTTCACAGAGCACCAGGCTTGCTGAACCCCTGAAGGCATCTATGCTTGTAGACCTCAATCCCAACCACCTAGATCAAATTCTTGCTTAAGCAACTGTGCTCCAATATAAGCAGTACAATCCACCTGTCTCTCAGGTAAAAGTATCGATTGTCTGCAATTATCAGTCTTTGGGCAATTGTGCTGTGCTTGTGCTTCTAGAATCTCCAGATCTTCTAGAATCTTTTAAGGAATCTCATTAACCTTGATCTGTATTGGGGCAGGGAACATGGTTCATGATAGTAAGGCACTTGCCTAGTGTTCTCAGGGTCCTAGGTTTGATCTGCAGCATTGGAAAACAAGAGTGAACTGTTTTCACACAGTGCATTGAAGTACCTAGATGGTTCTGTTTTCCTGTTTGGACCCCTGTGGATAACAGAGCTTCACTGAAGGTGTGGAGTGTGGTTGACCAGGACTACAGACCCAGTTCATGAGGTGCCCTCACCAATAAGTGGCCAGATGGTGAGGAACACTAGCGCCTCACAAGACAAAGAAAAGTCGATCGTAGACAAAAGTGGCCATTTGGTGAACAAATAATTTTTGCACTTAAAAACTAATCTTACCAGGCATGGTGGTGCACGCCTTTAATCCCAGAACTTGGGAGACAGAGGCAGGTGGATCTCTGTGAGTTCAAGGCCAGCCTGGTCTACATAGTGAGTTCCAGGACAGCTTGGGCTACAGGGAGACCCTGCCTCAAAAGGACCAAAAAGAAAAAAGGAAAAGAAAATGGAGCACTCAGGAAATGGGAAGGTGTTTTCTGCATGATACAACTTCCCACATGATAAATTAGTGAATGGGCTGAATAATGAATTGGACAGCTGGACAGAATAATCATATGAATGGAGTCATAGAATTATTACAATGAAAAAGACTCAATAAGGTGGATAAGGATAGCAGAGCACTACTGGGCTAGTGTCAGCACTTTAGATGTAACAAGCTACTTCCGTTCTTATTTCCTTTTAAATGGTGCTTCAAGTTGCTCAGACAGGTCTCAAATTCCTAAGTTCTCACTGTCTCCCTGTCTCAGCCTCTTGAGTAGCTGAGCTTCCAGGTGTGTACAACTGCACCTGCCTAATCACTAAGTAATCCTAACAACAATCCTCGTATATGCAGGAAGGCTAGCTAATATGCCAACGTCACACAGCTAATAGATGGCTGAGTTATGATTTAAATCCAGGGATGCTGACCCAAGAGATCTTACTCTGAATCAACATTCTACTTTGCCCATTTAAAGAGCAGGAGAGAAGGAGGATAAAGCAATTGCCATGAAAGAGTGAGGACGGGAGTTTGGATCCCCAGGACCTACCTAAAGCCAGACTCAGTAGCATGATTTAATAATCCCGGTGTCCCAGTGCAACATGGGAGGTGGTGATTGCAGAAGAGACATCAAAGGCCAGCTAGCCTGGCATATTCAGTGCTGAACAGCAGGAGACCCTGTCTCACACAAAGTGGAATATGGAGACCACAGTGTTCTATGACTGTCCTCTGACTCTCATATGTACCATGTGGCATGCACACACCTGCACTCACACATGAACATTCACACACAGAGACATGCATATGCACACACATGCACATACATGTGCACACACATATGCACATGTGCATGTAGACACACATTTTTTAAAAGGTAGGGGATAAATAAAGAAACGTGCAGGATGCATTTAAATAGTCCAAAGGGCACCTGACTAGAAGGAAGGAATGAATTGAGAATTAGGATCATAACTGTAATGAGCAGAGAAAAGGCATGGCAGCTCCAACTGGGTTCATGGATTGGAAAAATTATATAGTAAAAATGTCCATTCTACCCAAATTAACATACGGATTCAATCCATTCCTAATCAAAATACCCATGAGCTTTTTCACAGACTTGGAAAAAAATCCTTAAATTCATATAGAAAAACAAAGACCCTGAATAGCCAAAATGACCCTGAGGAAAAGTGCACTACAGGGGGATTACTTTACCAGACTTCAAGCTATGTCACAGGGCTATAGTCATAAAGACAGCCTGGTACTGGCAAAAAAATACACACCCATTGACCAATGGAACAAAATTGAAGATCCAAACTTGAGCTCATATAACTTCAGCCACCTCATATTTGACAAAGGGGCCAAAAAAGCTCAATGAGGAAAGACAGCATCTTCAGCAAATGGTGTTGGCAAAACTGGATCACCATTTGTAGAAGAACAAAATTAAACCCCTACCTCTCACCCTGTACAAAAATAAACTCCAAGTGGATCAAAAATCTCAACCTGAAACCCAAAACCCTGAAGGTGATAGAAGAAAAAGTTGGCAACAACCTACAAGACATAGGCATAGGAAAAGACTAACTCAAACAGCAACTGCACAGGAAATAAGGACAACAGCTGACAAGTGGGACCTCATCAAACGCAAAAGCTTTTGTACAGCTAAAGAAACAGTCAAGGAAGTGAAGAGAAAACCCACAGAGTGGGAGGAAACCTTTAACACTGATACATCAGACAGAGAATTAACATCCAGAATATATAAACTACTTAAAAAACAAAGGAGTAACAAAACAAATGACCTACTCAAAAGATGGAGCAAAGAGCTGAACAGAGACTTCAGCAGTAAGGAAGTAAAGATGGCTGAGAAACATATTAATGTGTTTGACATCATTAATAATTAAGGAAATGCAAATTAAAACCACACTAAGGTATCATCTCACTCCGATAAGACTAGCCAAGATCAAGAAAACAAAAGACACCAAATGTTGGAGAGGTTGTGGGGAAAGGGGAACACTCATCCACTGCTGGTGGGAATATAAACTCATACAACCACTATGGAAAGCAGTGTAGAGAATCCTTAAAAGATTCAAAATGAGCCTACTGCCTGACCCAGCCATACCACTCCTGGGAATATACCCACAAGATGCATCCTACCACAAAGATACATGCACAACTATGTTTTTGCAGCTCTCTTCACAATTAGCAAAGAGCTAGAACCAACCCAAATGCCCCTCAACTGATGACTGGATAACAAACGTGGTCCATCTACACAATGGAGTTCTATGCAGTGGTAAAGAAAGATGACATCCTGAACTTTGAAGGTAAATGGATGGAAGCCATTATGCTAAGTGAAGTAACACGGTCCCAGAAAAAAAAAAGGCAAGTGGTTTCCTTCATTTGTGGATGCTAACACCAAATCCCCAGTTGGCAGGCAAACTGAGCAACTTTATTATTGTATTTCATGGTATCTGAAAGTAACTGTGCTATTATAATATGAATCTCTTAATGGGCTCTAGAATTGACCTACCTTCACACATTGTAATTACCATATATGGGTGGAAGATATGTATACATATTCTAAAAAAAAGAATGTAAAGTTACTTCTTCTTAACTGCATGCATCTTTACTGTTAAATCTTCACCAGTGATTCATCTGACAGAGCATTAATGTCAAAAATATATAGACTACTCAAAAAACAATGAAGAAAACAAATGACCTACTTGAAAAATGGAGTAAAGAGCTGAACAGAGACTTCACCAGTGAGGAACTAAAGATGGCTGAGAAACATCTTAAAAAGTGTTCAACATCATTAATAATTAAGGAAATGCAAAATAAAACCACACTAAGGTATCATCTCACTCCAATAAGACTGGCTAAGATCAAGAACACAAAAGACATCAAGTACTGAAGAGGTTGTGGGGAAAGGGGAACACTCATCCACTGCTGGTGTGAATGTAAACTTGTACAACCACTATGGAAAGCAGTGTGGAGAATCCTTAAAAAACTCAAAATGAGCCCACCACCTGACCCAGCCATATCACTCCTGAGTATATACCCACAAGACTTATCATTCTGCAAAGATACATGCATGTCCATGTTTATTGCAGCTCACTTCACAATAGCAAAGAGCTGGAACCAACCCAAATGCCCCTCAACTGACGAGTGGATAGAGAAAACGTGGTACATCTACACAGTAGAGTTCTATGTGGCAGTAAAGAAAATGAGATCATGAATTTTGCAGGTAAATGGATGGAACTCAAAGCCATTATGCTACGTGAAGTAACACAGTCCCAGAAAAACAAGCGGTGAATGGTCTCCCTCATTTGTGGATGCTAACACCAAATCCCTAGATGAAAGACAAGCTGAACAACATTATTGCTATATTTCTGTTTATCCAAAAGCAACTATGTTGTTATAATGTAAATCTCTTAATGAGCTCTAGAATCGATCCACCACTTACTTTCAGACTCTGTAATTATTGTATATGAGTGGAAAGTATGTACCCATATTTTAGAGTAATTTAAAATCAAAGGAGGAAAATGTGAATTCCTAAATGTCAAAAAAAGACTGAGAGAAAGATGCAGGATAGTTATGGCAGAATGCATGATCTGGGATGGGATGAGGGGAAGAGAAAGGGGAATATGTCTAAACTAAACTGAGAAATGATGTCTGAAATACACAAAACATCAATAAAAGCATTATTAAAAAAGACTGAGAAAAAGATGTAAGACAGGACTTAACATGTATGACAGAATCCATGAGCTCTGGCAGGGAGCTGGGGGCACAAGGGGTGAGCATGGATGGGAGAATGAGTCTAAATTTGATTAATAAATATTGTATGAAATGTGCTCAGTAAAAATTAACTTAAAAACATATCTAGGTGAATGCTTGTGAATTTAAAGAAAATCATGGGGGCTGGCAAGATGGTTCAGCAGGTAAAGGCGCGTGCCTCACAAATCTGAGTTTGATCTCCAGAAGCAACCTAAGGATGAATTGAGAGAGAGAACCCCACAAAGCTGCCCTTTGACCTCCACACACATGTTGTGACCTATGTGTCCTCTCTCCACACACATCTTGCCCACAAATGAACAATAATGGTAAAAAAAATTTACTTTTTTAAAAAAAAACTAAGTTTCCGGAGAGGAAAAAGGAAATAGAGTCTGTGACACAGGTGAAGAACAAATTTTTTTTTATGTAGCAACAATATAATGATTTATACATTTGTATCATTTGTTATTTTAATTTTGATAAAAATTTTAAAAATTCAAGCATATACAAATTCAGAGAAAACTTCAAATGAAGTTTTTATTTTTATCTCCTTAAAAATTACTGGTATTTTTCCATTTGTCACTATATTGCCTTTAAATTAGACAGTATCCACTGTGCCCTCTGTCTTTTGGAAGCTGTACAAGTCTCACTGGGCAAAGACCTTCCATCCTGTAGAGTTTGTCATCTTCTCAAGGGACAGGCTTTCCACCTTAGATTTCTAGTGTTGTTTGGCACTGGTGAGTTCTGAGGCTCTGGGTGTGGGACTGTCCTGCTCTCTGGGCAACGCCAAAGTCGAATTTGAAGGAACACCCAACATATAACATACAAGGAAGTCATCTGACAAGAGTAATTTCATTGTACAGTTCCAGGATACAAAAACACATAAGCATCTCTAAACATGGCTAAAACTTCAGAGCTCTGTGTAATACTTTCTAATATCGATGAGGACATAGCTCCAGATTTGACATAGCTAAAGAACCCAGGATTGTAGTGTGGAGAGCAGGTGTGGCGAGGGTCCCAGGATAGCGCCCGAGACTTTAGCAAAATCTCATGACTAACACCTGAGTCTTATGATTAACACCTGATTCCCTCCTACCTCCAAGTAAAGCCACGCTCACCGTTTGAGCTGTACAGGTACACCCTGTATACAAGATCAGGCCAGATGATACCAATAGACTAAGGCCACGCAACCTGGGCTGGGAAGGTGGATAAATAGAGAGACTTTCTAGTCCTTAGAGAGAAGCTTGCTTGCCTGAGGAAGGAGAAGGCTTGGAGAAGGGAGAAGGCTTAGAGGGAAAGACCTGAGTCTTAGGAGGGAGAAGCTTGGAGAAGGAGAAAAGATGTACCTAAATAAACCGTTCTGACAAGACCTGCCTGCCTAAATAAACCACTTTGAAAAGAACGAGCGAGAGGTACTTTGTTGCTGCGGCTTCATACAAGTGTTTCCTACAAGTGTACAAGTGTTTCATACATTGTAGTTAAACATAATTGGCGGAAGCTGGTAGAAGACACATTTTATCTTCGCTCTTCAAAAATAGTGCAAAAAGTTCACAAAGACTAAGAGGCTGAGGGGAGGAGGAGAAGACAAGTTGATTTATACATTTTTAAGTTTGGGGTTTACAGTTTTATGCTCAGGGGCTGGAGAGATGGCTCTTGCTGGCTGCTCTTACAAAGAAGCTGAGTTTAGTTCCTAGCACCAATATCAGATAGCTCACAATCACATGTAACAGGGGACCCAATGCCCTTTTCTGGTCTCTGTACACATCTGCACACATGTGTACAGATGCACGCATACACAACAAATACAATTAAATTTTTTAATTTATTTTTGTATGTGTATGAATTTACTGTCTGCATGTAGGTTTGTGCACCCATGTTGTGCAATGCCACGGAGGTCAGAAGAGGGTGTCGGATTCCCCTGGAACTGGAGTTAAAGACGGTTTTCAGCCACCATGTGGGTGCTGGGGATCAAACCCGGGTCCTATGCAAGAGCAGTCAGCACTCTTAACTGCTAGGCCATCTCTCCAGCCCCAACAAATACAATTTTTATAAAAAAATAAATTTTTAATGGAGCTGGAGAGATGGCTCAGTAGTTAAGAGCACTGGATGCTCTTGCAGGGGACCTGGATTCAAATCCCAGCACCCACATGGTGGCTAAAAAACATTCATAACTCTAGTTTCAGGGGATCTGATGCCCTGTCCTGACCTCCATAGGCATTACATGACATGAGTGCACTTAGATGCACACAGGCGATGCACTCATACACATGAATAATAATAAAACAGCAGAAAAAGAAAGCAAAATAAATACATCTTTAAAAAAATTCTTGGGGCTGGAGAGATGGTTCATCAGTTAAGAACACTGGCTGCTCTTCCAGAGGACCCAGGTTCCATTTCCAGCACCCACATGGCAGCTAACAACCATATGTAATGACAGTTCCTGGGATCCAATGCCCTTTTCTAGCCTCCAGGCATTGCATAACATGGGTGCACTTACATACATGCAGTCAAAATATTCATACACATACAAAAATAAAAATAAAAAATAGTTTTTAATAAATAAAAGATATCTCTGCTCAGATATATAGGTAAAAAAAAGAAAGGCATTTCTGTTCAAAATAATACTTGAAGTCCTAGCAATGTGACAAATGAAGGAGATAAAGGAGAAATAAATTGGAAAGGAAGAAGTCGAAGTATCCTTATTTGTGGGTGTTATGATTCTATACATAAAAGATCCTAAAAATTCCACCAGAAAACTCCTAGAGCTGATAGACACATTCAACAAAGTAGCAGGATATACACTTAACACACACACAAATCAGTCACCTTCCTGTATTCCAAGAGCAAACACAATGAGACAGAGAGAAATGATCCCATCCATAATCTCCTCAAAAAACATAAAGTATCTTGGAGTAAATCTAACCAAGGAAGTGAAGAATTTGTGTAATGAAAGCTTTAAGTCCTTGAAAAAAACTGAAGAAGATACCAGAAGATGCAAAGACCTCCCATGCTTGGGGATCAGTTGTGACATGTGAAAATAGCCAAAAGCAATCTGTAAATTCAATGTAATTCCAATTAAAATTCCAACACAGTTCTTCACAGAAATTGAAAAATAATCTCAAATTTCATATAGAAGCACACACACACACACACACACAAAAAAAAAAAAAAAATAGGGTAGCCAAAACAATCAAACAGTAAAGGAAATGCTAGAAGTATTACCAGCCCTGATTTCAAATTGTCCTACAGAGATACAGTAATAGAAACACCTTAATACTGGTATAAAAACAGACACATTGTTCGATGGAGTAGAAGTGAGGAGCCAGATTTACGTCTGTGCACCTAGGCACCTGATTTTTGACAAAGAGGCCAAAATACCACAATTGACATAAGACAGCATTTTTGACAAATGGTGCTGGTCAAACTAGATACCTAACTGTAGAAGAATGAAACTAGATCTCCATCTCCCGCACTGCACAAACCTCAACTCAAAATAAATGAAAGCCATCAACATAAAAGCTGGTACGTTGAATCTGATAAAGGAGCAAGTAGGGAATAATCTGGAATTTACAGTACAGGAAAGGACTCTGTGAATAGGAAGGACCCTAACAGCTCAGACAATAAAACCAACTACTGACAAACGGGACCTCATGAAACTAAAAAGCTTTTGTGCTTCAAGGACAACATCATTGAAGTGAAGAGACAGCCTACGTAATGGAGAAAATTTTACCAGCTATATACCTAACAGAGGGTTAGTATTTAGAATATACAAAGAACACACACACACACACACACACACACACACACACTCACATCACATAAACAAACAACCCAATTAAAAATTGGGGCAAAGAACTAATCAGAGAGTTCTCAAATAATAAAACACAAATGGGTGAGAAATATTTTTTTAATGTTCAGTAAAGTTTGCCATCAGGGAAATGCAAATTAAAATTGTGTTGAGATTTCACTTGACTTAAGTCAGAATGGCTAAGATCCAAAAAACACAAGATCTTTGATTTGTAAGTAATTTGATTTGTATGAAATGCACAGAGCTTCAATAAAACATTGGCTTAAAAAAAAACAAAAAACAAAACAAAAAACACAAGATCACAAATGCTGGTGAGGATGTGGGGGAAAGGAGACTCTTACTAACTGCTGGTAGTAGTGCAAACTGATCCAGCCATTATGGAAAACAATGTGGAGATGCTTCAAAAAGCTAAAAATAATCTATCACATGATTCAGCTGTACCATTCTTGGGCATATACCCAAAAGAGACCAACAACTGGTCGACATGCAGAGAATAAGAGACTTCGGAGTGCTTGGCCTTACATGGGACACCTATATTACACCTTCCCCTCCAAAGGCTCAGGGACCATTGTGGAAGATGGGGAAGAAAGAATTTAAGAGCCAGAGGTGGTAGATGAATACAAGGAAACTGTGTTGTATGGACATCACAGGGTAGTTGCGCATCTGAACCCACAAGGCATGGGACAGCACGCACTGGACTTGTGTAAACCTAAGCCAGACAAGGGCCCAGCATGGGTAGGGGTAATGGGCATGAGGCCCCAGTCTTACCTGAGGCTTCATTGCAACTGATGGACACTAAGAGAGGGAGGGTCAGTTTTTCTTACTGGGGTGATACCTGTTAGGTTGACCAGACTCCAGGACATGGGCCTATATCCAAGATTACTTTGGGGACCTGGACAGGAGTCTATAGGCCTTTTAAAAATTAATAAAATTAATAAAGAAAAAGAAAAGGGAAAGAACAGTTAACAACAGAGGAGATGGAATCAGGGAGTAGTGAGGAGGGGTGGAGAGGAGGCAGGGCGTGATCAGAATATCTGTATGGAAAACTGTATGGAATTCTGGAATCAATAAAATAACAGAAATAAAATTTAAATGAATAAGTCATATGCTTTTGAAATTTTTTGAAAAATAATTATATACTTACACATATGGGCAGCAGAAAAAAGAAAGCTATTTGGACAAATAAGAATTCATAAAGTTTGGGCTGGAGAGATGGCCTAGCGGTTAAGAGTACCAACTGCTCTTGCAGAGGACCTGGGTTCGATCCCCAGCACCCACATGGCAGCCGAGAACCGTCTGAAACTCCACTTCCAGGAGAACTCCAGTTCCAGGGGAATCTGAAACCCTCTTCTGACCTCCGCGGCATTGCACGACACGGGTGCACAAACCTGCATGCAGACAGTACATTCATACACATACAGAAATAAATTTAAAAAAATTAAAAAAGAATTCATAAAGTTTAACAACCATTATTACTCAAATAGACAAACCAACAAAATGTAAAATGACTCAATGAAATAGGAGGGTGATTAAACAGACAGCTCAGTCCATAAAGTGCTCACTGTGCAATCATGAGAACCCAGGTTAGATCCTCAGAACCCAGGCAAGAACTCTGCTGGCATGGTGGTGCATACTTGTAGTCCTCTTTCAGGGTAAGGTGTAGACAGGTCGGTCTCCAGACTCGCTGTCCAGTGAGCTTAGCCTTAGCCGTAAGCTCCAGGTCCCAGTGAGAGACACTGTCCAAAAGAAAAAGTGGATGTTTCCTGAGGAACAGCACCTAACACCATCTTCTTACCTCCACAGATATGTATATATACATGTATGTGTGCACCCACACATACACACCCCCCCCACACACAACAAAATTGGGAGACTTAAGATGCAAAAAACAGTTATTAAATATAACTCAGAAGTGGAATATTTTAGAATTAAGCTAAAAGTGAATACAGTAGTTTGTCATTTAGGAAAGAGTCTCTAGCTTTTGATGAACGGTAATAATACATTTACTTCTCTGTTACACCTAAGCTCAGTATTTGGCTCTGTGATTAAAATATTTACAGAATTACAGTATTGTAAATAATACACTGAAAATGACCTTTCAAATTAAACCTCTTAGATAATAACAGTAATTTGAAAGTATTTTTAAACCTCTCAGACTACAATAGTAAAATCATGGCCATCCACTTTTGAAAAATATGTACTGAATACTAACAAAGAATATTAATAGGTGCCACTAGTTAGAAAGTGATTTAAGCTAACACCAAACAAAATTGGTTGTAATTATTAGGCTAAGCTCCATTCAGATCAAACAACTTTTTTCCCCCTTTGGGGAGAAATGCTTTTTTTTTTTCAGAATAATGAGAGTGTCCTTTTTTTTGGTCTTGTCTCAACTGTTCTTGAAGAGACAAGCAATACCACCTTCCAGCAATCCTGAGACTGGCTAGGTGGCAAGCAAAAACACAGGACCAGGCTGAGGCCAACACCAACTTAATGATCCACATGCGCCAAGTCTGAAAGTTATATGAACATTTCTTAGCAAACTAAGCATTGCGAAAGACCAAATAACCAGTATGTGCTCATTTGCATTTTCCATCTCTGGGTTTTGCTAAGTGTGTCAACTCAAGTGACGGTGAATAAGGCAGACAGACAAACAGGAGGTTATCACCGTGCCACAGTGATGGCCTCAGCCTGTTTTCCTCCTGCGTTGTCGGTGCTGAATAGCCCTTCATTAGCCTTGGTGTCTTGGTGGCTTCATATAAGAAAAATATTAAACATCTAGGTGATATGTGATTTTTCAAAATTTTATGACCAAATGAAAGCAAGCCATACTCAAAAGAAAGGCTCACTTCATTTCACGTATCTCAATAGACTTTAAAGGATAAATAATATGGAAGCTGGAGAAATTGCTCCTTGCTTAAGACCATTTGCTGCTCTTTGAGGATGCAGGTTCAGTTCCCAGTAACCACACGGTGGCTCACAGCTGCCTGTAACACCAACTCAAAGGAATCTGACCCCCTCTTCTGGCCTCTTTGAGAACCAGGCATGCATGCAGTGCACATACATACATACATACATACATACAGGCAAAACACTCATACTTGTAAAATGAAAATAAGCATTTTAAAAAAGATAAATGATTTTGAGGCAGCATGGTCATATACCAATATCCTTTAAAAATGTAGTTATCTTTCACAATCACCAAGATGGATCTATTTAAACTCAATTTTAGCATTATGTTGGTGAACAATAACACTTTGTCTTTTGTGGTTGGTGGGAGGAAAAATGTGAGATGATTGATTTAAAAGTAAGTTCAGCTTGCTTTGAAGTTAGATTTCTTTGAACTGGGAGTAAATTCTTACACCTAATCAGTCTGTGTTGGTTTGCTGATGAGTAAAATACAACTTTACTTTGGAACAATGATCAAAACAAATGCACAGTCTCTTATTCATTTCTACCCAGTCAGGATGTAAACATCAGTTAAAGTTAATACTTTAAGTGTTGAAGGAATTAGAGTTTAGGCATGCCATGCCACCCAGCTGATTATTAATCCTTCACTTAGTTTACCAAACATTTATATATGAGATACTGGACTAAGCTTTGAGAAATCAATGTGGGAACAGGGACTCGATGCCTGCCGACAGGGAGGTAAGACTTGTCACTGTGATGACATCAAATATAGGAAATAGGCTCTCATTTCGAAAATTAGCCCCCATTCTTCTCTATCCTGAACTGTGGATGTGTGTTTGTCAAGGGAGAATCTCCTTCTGGCCAGAGGTCCCTTTAAAAGCTCTTCAAGGGAAGAACTGGGGAGAAGCATTCTGGGAAGTGTGGCATACGTACCACATGCCTAACACTCCCAAGAGCCATTAAAATAAGAACTGGACAAATGAGATGGGAAGAGCTATGGTCAGCGGAAAGCAGCTTTTAATGCTTTTGTACTGTGACATGAAAGCAGCATGGATGGCCACTGGGAAGAGAGAGAGAGAGAGAGAGAGAGAGAGAGAGAGAGAGAGAGAGAGAGAGAGAGAGAGTGAGTCTCTGAAAGGAAGTGCTGAAGCCCTTTGCTCCACTGAAACTCGGGAAAGTTTCAGGACTCCGAGGAGCTGGAGGGTATGATAAAGTCTGAAATCAGAGGAAGCTGGAAGTCTGCATTTCAAGGGGTTGAACACTGAACACCTCCAGTTCTCCTCCAACCCTCCAGACAGTTGGCCACCTTTTCCTACCCACTTGCTCTCGCTTCTCCTAAACTACCATGTGCCAGTTCTTTGAAGAGATTGAGAGACGGTCTGGACCTGGAAGCAGGAGGTGCAGTGGGCTAAGCTGCAGGATTGAAACAGTGATTTATCCTTGAATACTGCTTTGAATAGTACTTTTACATGAGCTCAGAGAAAAGGCAAACTCATTGCGAGCGCCCACCAGTAAAGCCCACTGCTTACCTACCATCTGCCCCATGCACACAGCATGTCTGTGGATGGAAAAGTCTTTTCAACAAATGAGACAAGTAGATATCCACAAGCCAAAGAATGAAGGCAGGCCTCTTCTGGATGTCATGAACATATGTAGGAAGATCCAGTTTGAACTCGGGGCTAGTACTCAGCTAGCACCCCTCAGGGCACCATGTACGTGAAAGTCATGGTATTTCTCTGACCCCACCCCAGGAAGGAGCAAGCATTGTGGCCCAGGTGCATGATGCTGGGTGGGGCAGCAGCATGCAGTGGTGCAGAACTAGGGGTCTGTGATTGGCTCTAGGAGCTGATGTTATTTTGCTTATATAAAAGCAAGCTGTAGCCAGTAATAAATCAAATTCTCCATTACCATCATTACAGAATTCCTGGCCATTATTTTTGCACACATACAGGCCAAAGCAGGCCTGAATTTCATTCGAGTTACCAGTGGGTTACCAGTGGGCTGGACAGCGGTCCATCAGACCACCAGCCTGGATAGCTGGTGTGGAGCTGGAAGGAGATCTATCAGATTGCCACCTGTGAAGTGAATTGTGAGTGGGTGTAGGCTGAACATAGGCCACCAGCCATCAGCCTGAAATTCCTGTCCAGGGCCCAGCAGTCTCTGGGCAGGAGGGAAAATCACAGCCAAGGTGGGAAGCGTTCTGCTGTCCCAGGCTAAGGACCGAGTTGGAGGGACCTCTCAGGTCGGGTTAGGGAAGTAACTGACTGACCTCTGCGCCAAGGGGTCAGTTTCCCACAATGCCCACCCCCCTCCCTTAGGAGGACCGTACTGTACCTGCTCATGGCAAGAGATGCTCTTACAAACATAGAATAATCCAAATGAATGATTCACCAAAATGTATCTATAAAACTCACAGAAAAATATATGAGTCAATCTATGAATGAGTTATGATCACTTTCTAAAATATGATAATAAAAGTACACATGCAAACACGCGTGTGTGCATACACATGCACACATCCACATATATACACAGCACATAATAGGTACACATGTACACATACATACACTTACACACATGCACACATAAACATATACAGGCATACACACCTACATACACATCTACGTATAAACAATACACATACACACATACATATACACAATAAATTAGACTGCGTTAAAGTTACAGATCATGTGTTTCAAAGGACACTATCAAGAAAAGAGAAGAGAGGCCCATAGAACTGGAGAAGCTTTTGTGTATTCTGATAAGAAACTTGCATGTGGATATATAAAAAATATTTAATTCTCAATAGTAAAAAGATATATAGCTCAATAAAAACTTGACAAAAGATTGTACAAAGAGGCACTTCTCCAAAGAGAATACGTACATGAGCAATTTGCACATGAAAAGATGGCCAGCCTCATTAGCCATTAGAGAAAAGCTAAGCAAAACCACAGTGAACACGATTTTCTACCCCTGAGGACAGCCTCAATCAAAAAGGTAAATAAGAAAAACTGGGAGGAATATGGAACCGTCACATGATGTAGGAGGATGTGTAAGAGGCTGACATGCTTTGGAAAACTCCCTGGTAGCTGCTGAGAGTCGTCATAGGATTCAGCAGTTCCACCCTTAATTCATATCTAAGAGAAATGAAAATATATGGTCACATCAACATTTGTACACAAAATGCTATTGATAGCTATTTGAAGAATAGTAAAAAAAGTAGAAACAATTCAAATATCCATAAATTAATGAATAAACAGAGTGTGGTAGAGCTATACAATGGAATAATATTTCACAGTAGAAAGGAAGTACTGAGAAGAGTTGCAAGTAAATATTTTTTAAAATATTCTATTATTTGTATTTTATGTGTATAAGTGTATTGCCTCCATGTATGTAACCCATGTTGTGCAATGTCTGAAGGTCAGAAGAGGGCATGAAATCCCCTGACTACGAATGGCTGTTAGTTGCCATATGGGTGCTGGAAATGGAACCTGAGTCCTCTGCAAGAGCAGCCAGTGCTCTTAACCACTGCACCACCTTTCCAGCCCCATGAATGGATATTTTAAGCAAGGGTTTTCTGTGCTAATGACTGCACAACTCTGTGACTACAACTGCAAACTAGTGATGTATACACCCTTTAAATAAGTGAGTTACACAACCTGTGAAGCATATCTCAATAGAGCTGACAGAAATGATGGACAGCTGAATAACACCTGTTGAAATCCTCCAATGTGAAGAACGATAGTGAAAATAAGACACAAAGCAGGGCTGAAGAGATGGCTGTGGGGTTAAAGGTGCATGCTGTTCTTTCAAGGACCTGAGTTCATTTCCCAGTGCTCAAAACTGCCTGTAACTCCCGCTCCAGGGCATCCATGCGCTCCTCTAGCCTCTAGGGCACCTGTGCTCATGTGGCCTATACCGACATAGACACACGACATAAAAATAAAATCAATCTTTTTTTAAAAGACACTAAATGAACTTGGATTAAAAAAGGCAATGTACAAAACAGAAGTAGCAGGTATCAATCTGGAAAAGCTCTTCTATCTAATCCATTGGGGGATCATAGCTCTGAACAATCACCACCACGTGTAGAGAATGGCCAGTTGGAAACTGAAGGGAATATAGAAGAGGTATAGGCCTTTCTTTTTAAAACCATTGCCAAAGTTAAAGTCAGACTCAGATAGTTTGAATTTTAATTCTGAATGATCTTGGAGGAGAAAATTCCTCACCTCAGGCTGAGCACACTTTTCTGTTTTTGGGTTTGTTTGTTTGTTTATTTGTTTGTTTTGGTGCTGAGGATTGAGCTCAAAGCAAGCACATGCCAGACCAGCTCTACCATCAAACTGTATCCTCCTTCCTTATCTTTTTAATTTTATTGTTCTAAATTTTTTTTTTGACACAGGAGCTCCAGTAGCCTAGCCTAGGTGGACCTTGTGATCACTCAGTACTCCAAGTTGGCCTTAAATCTGCAATCCTTCTGCCTCAGCCTACTAAGTAGATTGGATGACAGGCCTGGGTCACTAGGCCCAGACCGCACAACATTTTTTTTTATATTTTATATATATTTTGTACAAGATTATCAAATCTAGACCTATGTCCCCCACCCTATCCCCCCACCCCACCAGAGCTCATGTATTCTGCCAAACGTGCTTTTCATCTCTTTCTCGGTCTTTCTCGATATTCTCCATGTGGATGTTGGCTGTTTTGAGCAGTCAGTTCTTTGATGCAGTCCTTCCTGTTGTTGTTGTTGTTGTTGTTGTTGTTGTTGTTGCACAACTTGCAATGACTTCTTCACCATTTAAGGACAGGAGTTCTACCTTGCAAGAAAGTTGTTCTATGGGAAATAAGATCCCTCTCTCTTTTACAACCAGGAAAAGCATTCCCCTAAAAGGCCAGTGTTCCTTGGAAGGAAGCCCAGAAAAACATGAAGAGGGTGGAGCTATGGTCTGCAAGACCCAGACATCCCAAGTGGAAAGGTAAGCCAGGCAGAGCACAAGGAATCCCAGGTTCTGAGAAGAGGCCACTGAAGGGTGTTAGGGGCTAGCCTCATCCTCTCTGAACCCTGCAAGGTCAATATCTGGAGGACAACTGAGTTTGCTTCTTCAAACCAAACCTTCATGATCACCTGCAATCAACAATCACGTTCTATTCAATCAGTCAGGGCCTTCTCCCTAAATCCCAGTGTGTCGGTCAAGTCTTCCACACTTTGAGGACTCGAGAGCCTTAACCACATGCAGCTAAGCACTGTGTCGGCCTTCAAGGCCTAGAACATTCATCTGCTGTCAAGTCCTGTCAGCCATCCTCCCAGACCCAGAATTGAAGACACCACATCCACTCTGCACTGCCTAAGAGCCAATCATTAACTATTCAGCTCCTAACACCAAGGGGGATTATCGTATTCCTACTCCTAGTCCCTGGATGCCATGTCCTTTGAAGACACCTGTTACCTCATCGTCCTTGTGACTTCTTCTGTTCTTGGTCCTAGGCTCTAATTAACTTCTTTTGGTCAGACGAGTGAGCTTCTCTGGTGGAGCCTCACTTTCTGGAGCTCCTGGACCCCCTCTGTTTACTACATTACTGATACATATCTTCTACCCATAGAACCCCACAGTGTGGATAATGCCTAAAATGGAAACAGGTGTGATTACAATAAACATGTAATTATCTGACTCATTGAGTCTGTTCCTTTTGTTATTAAAAAATCCCAAGACTGGATGCTTTATAAAATAAAGTGATGTATTTAGCCCATGTATTTGGCAGCAATTTCCTTAAAGATAAAACCTTCCATCTTGGACGGAAACTAGGTAAACAACAGAATGTTTAAAGGAAGGTCAAGATAGGATATTCTAAATTTAGAAAGGTAAGGGACAGGATGTTTTTTATTTTATTTAATTTTTTATTTATTTATTCATTTATTTATGTGTATGAATGTATTGTCTGCATGTAGGTTTATGCACCCTTGTCGTGCAATGCCACAGAGGTCACAGGATGTTTTAAAGAGAGGTGAAACAGCCCATCCTGGAGGGAAGCTCACTAAACTCAGGAAGTAAACAACTCAGTAGAATCAGGAAGTCCCTGAAACTGACCAGGCTCACTAGGCCCCTCCCTCTGAGAGATAGTCTCAGCTGGCCAAGCCATCAAGGAGCAGCAGAGACTGGACAAGCCCCTTGGTAGAAGCTCAAACCCCTGAGCTGCCTGGAAAGGGCACTCCAGCCTGTCTGCAGGTTGTGCAGTGTGCTCCAAGTTTGCTATTTGAATGAGCTGTCTCCCATGTGGGGTGGGTTTTGGAGATGCAGCTGTGTGTGAGTCATTTCTGATCCTATAAGGAGCCCGTCACCTACACTCTGGTAATTAACCCCCTAAAACTCATTGATTCACTAAATTGGATTTTGATGCGATCCTTACTTTGGTGTATGTTGGTTTCCTATCAAGTGTGAGCAGGGCACATCTCCCCAGGAGTATTTTCACATAACAGATCATGATTGTGATGCCCGAGAATTCCAAACGACACGGTGATGTGACTCGTGAGCACTACCTTAGGTGCATGGCAGTGTCGCAGAGGACACTAGTGTGCACAGGAGACACACATGCAAACAAGGGAGATGGAATTAAGGAGGGGCCAGTGTGGCTTTTTTTTTTAACAGCCCTGAGTGTGCATTAGTCCATTCAGTCCTCCAGACCTGTTCTCTCCCTCTGGGGTCTCCATGTTTTTTTTTTTTTTTTTTTTTTTGTCTTTTCGAGACAGGGTCTCCCTGTAGCCCCGGCTGTCCTGGAACTCACTCTGTAGACCAGGCTGGCCTGAACTCACAAAGATCCACCTGCCTCTGCCTCCCAAGTGCTAGGATTAAAGGCATGCACCACCACGCCCGGCTTGGGGTCCCCAACTTTTATGGTGCTGTGATGAAGCGCATGACTGAGCTTGTCACATGCTCTGCCCGTGGACTGCAGCTCCACCGGAGGCTCCACCCCTTAAAGTATCTATCTACACCTCCACTCCAGCTCGGGAACCGGCACCAACCAGAGCAAATCAGTGCATGCCATAGACTCTCAGCAGAGCACAGCACTGTCAGGAATCTGGTACTGGAGCTGCAACTATCTTTTCCCATGTTTAGGGTTCTGAGTTTCCTGACATGAGTACATTTCTTTCCTATCCATTCATTTTAACAGACACTGAGTGAGCTTTGAGTATCCATTTTGTGAGTCAAAAAACAACTGAGGCTGGGGATGGTGGCTCACTACTTTAATCCCAGCACTTGGGAGGCAGAAGCAGGCAGATCTCTGTGAGTTCAAGGCCAGCCTGGTCTACATAGTGAGTTCCAGGACAGCCAGGGCTACAGGGAGACCCTGTCTCAAAAAGACAAAAAAAAAAAAAATGAGTGAGACCCTCCCCACACACACATCAAGTGGCCCATGGTGACAAGAACTTAGACAAGTCTGAGGGAATGAAACAGTAAAAAAGGGTTATAAGTCAGAGCATAAAAGTGCTACATGTTGGCCATACAGCTACTCTGAGGAGGTTTATACAGTTTGCTAAAACAGGTTCATGGAGCACTTAGGGAGCATCTGCTGTGCTGCACTAAGTGCTACGCTACGTGAGGGGCTGTGGAGATCAAGGTATTAAGACAGGGTGAAAAAGACCCTAAGGGTCCACACAAGAGGAAGCAAATCCTTCTGGATATGGGGGTAAAGGTAGAGATGACAGGAAAAGCTTCGGAGAAATCAGTCTTTGAACTTGACCTGCCAAACAAGTTGGATACTGTCTTAGCACATTTTATGCTCCTATAACAGAATACCCAAGACCGAATCATTTTTATAAAGTTTGTTTCCTCACAGCTCTAGAAACTGGGAAATAAGATCAAGCCACTGGCACCTGGCAAGGACCTTCATTCTGCATTGGCACATGGTGGAGAGGGGCAGAGGATAGAGAGAAGGAGAAAGGAAGAGGGGGAAAGAGCCTGGACTTCTTAACAGAAACATGTTTATTACAGCTTTGAACTCACTGGGGAGGCCGGATCCTCCCCACGTCTCCACCCATTACTGTTTCATTGGTAATTACATTTTTGTTTGGCGGAGACAAATATCTAAACATAGCAGATACCAGACCATCAGAAGAGCTAAACTACAGCCAAGCCCGCCTGCGTACCTGCAGGAGCAAAGGCCCAGCAGCAAGGAACATGCAGGAGAGTGGATGGACGAATGGCCTGAATCCTATGGGACAGCAGGTGCTTGTGGCCAATAGGGCCAAAGCTACACAGGGAGGAGACCATGCAGGGGGACCATCCAAACAAGACATCAGGAGCCTTTGATGGAAAATGTAGGGGCCATCTTAGGCCATACCACCCTGAAGGTGCCTTATCTTGTCTGATCTCGGAAGCTAAGCAAGGTCAGGCCTGGTTAGTACTTGGCTGGGAGAAAATAACATGCAAGGATTTGTTTAGAGGTGTGTGTATTAGTGCGGTGTGGTATATGCACACCTGTGTGCAGGTGTGTTCACTTGTGCACACATGAGGAGACCAGAGGACACTGGATATTCTGATGTGTCACTCCCCATCTGTTCCTTTGGAACTGGGTCTTTCACTGAATCCGGAAATACCTAGGCTGACTGCCAGCCAGCCCCACCCTCCTGTCTCTGGGTCCCGAATAGCACTGGGGTTACAGGCACAGGTCATATAAATTTTTAATCATGTCTATACCATGTGTGTTTGTGTGGGTATGTGTTGGTGAGTGCAGTGCCCATGAAGACTAGAGGGGGGTGTCTGATCCCCTGAAGGTGGTGTGACAGGATGTGGTAAGCCAACCAACATGGGTGCTGGGAACCAAACTGGGGTCCTCGAAAAAGCAATAGGTGCTCTTAACTGTTGAGCCATTGTGCTGGATAGCTTTAGTGTCACCTTGACCACCTGGGTTGAGGGAGCCTCAATTGGGTAAATTGGCTCCATCCGACTGGCCTGTGGGCACATTTGTGGAGTATTGTTTTGATTGTCGAGCAATGTGGGAGGGCCCAGCCCACTATGGGTGGTGCCACCCCTGGGCAGGTTGTTGTTGTATGGTATAAGAGGGCAGGCTGGGCATGGGCCTGGGGAGCAAGCCAGTAAACAGCATTCCTCCATGGCCTGTGCCTCGGCTCCTGCCTCCAGGTTCCTGCCCTGAGTTCCTGCCTTGGGTTCCCTGAGTGATGAACTACAGCCCAGGAGATGTGAGCTGAATAAATAAACCCTTTCCTCCCCAAGTTGGTGTCAGTCAGAGTGTTTTGTCACAGCAATAGAAGACAAACTAGAACAGCCATCATTCCAGCCCTGACGTCTGGCTCTTTTCGTAGGTGCTGAGACCCAAACCCAGGTCATCATTCTTCTGTAGCAAGTGTTCTTACCCACTGAGTCCCAAGAATTATTTTTTTACTTTGGCGATCAGAATTATGTTTCAGAAAGATGAGTCTAGAATCGGGCTATAGAAGGTGCTGGGTGGGAGGTGAGGAGAATGAGAGTCTTTTCCCATTTCAGGGGAGAAGTAATGAAAGTCAGGACTTGGTGAGGCAATTAGAAATGAACATTGAAGCAGAAACATCAGCTTACGTGTTTGAGTTTGGGCAGGATTGGGGGATGGAAATGTTTTCATCAGAGCAGGCCTGGAGGCTTAGCAGATCATGCCAGGCCTTGTTATTACAGATGCAAGGAATTTGGCAAGACCTGGGCTCAAAACACAAGTCGTACTTTATGATTATAGACCCAGGACTGAATGTTACATGTGTGTGCAAGCACACCCACACCCCACATGCAGCCACTCATAAATCAGACTCTTGAACATAGTTGGGCACACATAACTCTGTCATTGTTCATCCAAGTATGAGCAAATAGACAAAAGTCTCTGAATAGTCTGGCTGCCTCTGGGATGGTAAGAACATTGTGCAGCCATATTGCTTGAGTTCAAGCCCAAGCCATCACCCACAAGGAGCCAGGTGACTTTAGGCAAATGGCTTAGCTTCTCTGTGTCTCTACTTTTGACTTCAGTCAACTGGGGATAATATTACTGAATTCTTTTTGGAGAATGAAATTAGCTGTTGCTCCTGGAATGCAAGCTTTACGTGTGATAAAGTCATTAAGTTTTCAGCCTAAGCTGTTTATTTAAAATGCTATTTCATTTTTTTCAATATGTTGTACAAAATATAGTTGTGCTGGATAACTTTAGTTGTCAACTTGACACACCTGGAAAGTAGGAACCTCAGCTGGGGAATTTCCTCTATCTGATTGGCCTATAGGGATAGCTCTGAAGACTGTGGGAGGGCTCAGCCCACTGTGGGTGGTGTCACCCCTAGGCTTGTATAAGAAATCAGACTGAGCATGGGTCAGGGGAACAAACCAGTAAGCAGCATTCCTCCATGGTCTGTGCCTCAGTTTCTCCCTCCAGGTTCCTGCCCTGAGTTCCTACCTTGGGCTCTCTGAGTGATGAGCTACAATCAGGACATGTAAGCCAAATAAACCCTTTTCTGCCCAAGATTGTTTTGAACAGTGTTTTAGCACAACAACACAAAGCTAGCTAGGACTGAAGTTGGTATAAGGATTGTGAGGTTTTGCTGTGTAAGACCTGACCATGTTGTTTTCAGGAGGATTATGGAAGTATTTGGAGCTTTGGGCTCAAAAAGCCATTGATTGCTTAGAGCTTTGTGAGCTGTCCTGTGGGAACTTGGAAGATAATGCTGAAAGAAGTACATATGATGGAGGCCTGGCTTGTGAGTTTCAGGAGGTAGTTTGAGAGTCCCTCAAAGGCTCTTCTTAGGGTCATTTGGGTGATATTTTGAATCAAGAATCAATGGATGTGAAACCTTTTGTGCTTTACTGGGAAAATTGATGCTATTGGCTGGGGATGAAAAATCCATTGTGATTAGTAAAAGACAAGCCTCATTGACGTAAACTTTTCTCAGAAGTATTGTCTCAGGGTTAGCACACAGAAGCTATGGTCCAAAGAAAGCCAAGGTCACACATAAAACTGACACCAGAACTTGATAATGTATAAGATTCTCTTCAGTGATGCTGGTTTTGAAGGCATGAAGGAATTATGGAGAGAATCAGAGACTGTACTGTGAGGCCAAGAGAGGCCGTTGGGTAAGGTGCAGTCTTAGTTGTGGTAGAGACCCCAGTATATTGGAAATGCCAGCACCATGGGACAACACCAGTCAGTGGTAGGCATGCAGTGGAGCCAACCCGAGCCTATAAGAGAAGCTGTATGTGCTGTGGACAGCAGGGCCAGAGAACAGGAGCTGCCTAGGCCCTTTGGAGCCTAGAAGATCAGAACTGTACACCATTATTGTACATTGAGCCACATTGCTATAGTTTGGTTTTGCTTAAGTGTACCCAATTATTCTTTTTTGAAATAAGAAAAAGTTTAACATGTGTTTTGTTTTTTCAGAAGCTCACAATTAAGAGACTGGATTATTTTAAAGAGAGGCATTGAGATTTTAAAGTATTGAAATTTTTAAGGACTGTGAGACTTTCGAAGTTGTACTATGTTTTATATTGTGACATTAATATTGATGTGAGATCTTCTGGCCAAGGAATGGAAAGGTTATATTTTATAGCGGTGTGTTTATATGTCAAGTAGAGAAGGACTTGTACTGAATAGCTTTAGTTGTTAACTTGACGCACCTAGAAAGAGGTAACTGCAAGTGGGTGATTTCCTCTTTCAGACTGGTCTGTGGGCATGCTGTGAGGCACTCTCTTCATTACTGAGTTATCTGTAGGCTGTGCCATCCCTGAGCAGGTTGGTCCCGGGTTGCATAAGAAAGCAGGCAAGCAGACTGAGCACCGACCAGGAGAGCAAGCTGTAAGCAGTGTTGCTCTGTGGTCTGTGTTTCTGCTTCTGCCTCCAGGTTCCTGCCCTGACTTCCCTCAGTGATGAACTGTGATCAGGACATGTAAGCCAAATAAACCCTTTCCTCCCTAAGTTTATTTTGGACAGAGTATTTTAGCACAGTGATGGAAAGCTAACTAGGACCACAGAGGCAAGGAAATTTTGCTTAATGCTGACTGGGAGGTCTGACAGATTCCTCCCAGGTCATTTTGGACTGATTCATTATGGCTTGTCTTGGGTAGGGGGGCTTGCTGATCCCAGGCCACCGTGACTGTGAACCAGCTCTCTGGCTGTGTTACCCTTGGAGGCTTCTCTATCCTTGTTTCTCACCCTCTTCGTTCTCCCCACTCATCTCTAGTCCCTTCATTTCCTCTCCTTATCTGGTGCCCCCTCAACTTCAACCTGTTCTCGAGTCTGATGGTCCTAACTCTCTAAACATTGCTCCGGCTGGCTGCCTGTTCGAGCTTACAAGCCATGTTTCCAACTGAGAGATGGAGGGGTGGATAATGAACAGCAGTAGGAAACTCCATTTTCTGTTTCTTTTGGGTACCCACAATGCTTCTCAGTTTGAATATTTAGTTATTATTTTCACCAATCTCTTTATCTTAATTTTTACCTGTTCCTCCTTTTCCCCATCTATTTTCTCCTTCAAAAATATCCTTTTTATTCTCCCTCCCTAATATGAGGGGGCCTCATCTGCTCCACTGAGGGCCTGAACAGCAGTACAAACGGTGCTGTGTGGAGCTGGGAGGGAATTTTCTCCCCATGTCATTTGTGATGGCCTTAGCTGGAGCCCTGTCCTCTTGTGCCCTCATCTGGGTTTCTGACATCAACAGTCCAAGATAATTCTCCTCCTCTGCCTCTTCCTCCTTCCCTCATTCTCCCCATTTTCCATCCTTCTCCTCCTCCTCTTCTTCCTCCTCCTCCTCCTCCTTTTCCAATTTTCTCTATCCTTGATGTCTTTGTTTTCTATCCACATCCCAACCTTAACCTACCATTGATCTCTCTCTCTCTCTCTCTCTCTCTCTCTCTCTCTCTCTCCCTCTCTCCTCTCATCTCTCCACAATTTCTTCCTGTCTTTTTTTACATTTGCTGGCATATTTTCGCTGTGTGTAGTGCTGTGTTTCATAAAAACAACTTCTTTCAAATCTGTCATGCACTTTGACCCCATGACCCCATGACCCCATGCTCCCCCCTCATCTTGTTAGGCTCCTTCCTTCCCCAGTTTCCTTTCTGCTTTCATACCCTATATGGTTTTACATATCTCTATAAAATCTGAGATCCACAAATAAGAGTAAAAATGTAGCATTTGTCTCGTTGAATATGGCCTATTACAGTGATCTAAGCTTTAACATTTCCCAACAAATGACAATTTCATTTTTCTTCAGGGGTGAATAAAAATCCATTGTGTATATTCATCACATTTTCTTTATCCATTCTTCTGCTAATAGACAGCAAATTTGAGTCAATAACTTGTCAATTGTGGATAGTGCTGTAATAAGCATGGATGTCCAATTCCCTGTGATACTTTGACTTGGACTCCTTTGGGTGAAGAACTAGAAGTTGTGTAGCTGGGTCCTGTGCTAGTTCTACTATTTTTTTTTTTGAGGCAATTCCATCATCATTGCTCATATCCTTGCCAGTATTTATTCATTTTCGTTGTGACAGCCATTCTCATTGGGGTGAAATGGGAATCTCAAAGTAGTTTTAATCTGATATTCTCTAATGATTAGTATAGTGAATATTTTTGTTTTGTTTTTTTTTAAGCCTACAGCACTGGGTATTCCCAGGCAGTCTCCCATCCAAGTACTAACCAGGCCCGACCCTGCTTAGCTTCTGAGATCAGACAAGATTGGGCTCATTCAGGGTGGTATGGCCGTAGACAGTGAATATTTTTCAGTGAATATGTTTATCAGACACTTGTAATTTAAAAAAAATGTGTATGTGTGTGCCCAAGTGTGTGCCCATGACTGTGGGTGCCCATGGAACCAGAAGAGGGTGTAAAATTTCCTGGAACTGGAGTTAGACAGTTGTGAGCCTCCATGTAGTGCTGGGAACCAAACCTGGGTCCTCTGAAAGAGCAGCCAGTGCTCTTGACCACTGAGCCTGAGAGGTCTTTGTATCCTCTAGTGTTTTCTTTTTTGGTGATTTAAAACTTTCTCTTTTGGGGCAGGTTTATTCTTAAGTCTTTTTAAAGCTGTGATGAATGGGTTTGTTTTCATGACTTCTTTCTCAGCAAACTTGTTACTAGCACACAGAAAAACTACTGGCTTTGTATGGTGGTTTTGTATACTGCTGCTTTGTGGAAGTGTTTATCAGGACTAAGTGGAGTTTTTAGGATCTTTATGTACAGGTGTGGGAAGATCCAGTTTGAATTAGGGGCTAGTTTTCAGCTAACATCCCTCAAGGGCATAATGTGGAAGTCTTGGGGTTCCTCTGACCCTGTCCCAAGAGGAAGCTGGGCATGGTGGCGCACGCCTTTAGTCCTAGCACTTGGGAGGCAGAGGCAGGTGGATCTTTGTGAGTTCGAGGCCAGCCTGGTCTACAGAGTGAGTTCCAGGACCGCTGGTGCCACAGTCTCGAAAAGACCAAACAAAAAAAAAAAAAAAAAAAAAAACAACGCACCAGAGGAAAGGCAACTCAGTGGCCGAGGGCACATTGACACCCGTAGAACCGGGGATAACAGGGCAGCCAGCACTAGAGGCTGGGCGCTAGGACGGCATCTGCACTATTCGGCTCTGAGAGATGACGCTCATTTTGGCTTTAAAACCGTAGACCTTCACACAGTCTCGCAATAAAGTGCATTTCTCCCCATTACCATCATCACATCGATTTCCCGGATCCGTTATTTGATCACTATTTGCAGGCCAGACGAGGCCTGGATTTTTGAGTGCAACTCCAAAGCATTGGCTAGGCTCCAGATACGGATCATGATCGGGCAAGCCATACAAAATTCAAATGCTCACCCTGGTAAGCTAGCCGTTGGGGCCTTAGACAGAAACTAATCCATCACCCAACCTGTGAGTGGGTTTGAACGTGGGTGTAGACTGCAAGCAGCAAATCATCAGCCTGAACAAATTCCTGTCCAGAGCCACGCCATCCTGATTTCTGGGCCAAGGGANAAAAAAAAAAAAAAAAAAAAAAAAAGAGGAAGCAACTCGTGGCCGAGGCACATGACACTAGACCGGGGAAGCAGCAGCATAGAGGGGCGGGCGTGAGACGGCTCTGCAATTGGCTCTGAGAGATGACGTCATTTTGCTTGTAAAAGTGACTCACAGTATGCAATAAAGTGAATTCTCCATTACCATCATCACATCGATTTCCCGGATCCGTTATTTTGCACATATGCAGGCCAGAGCAGGCCTGGATTTTGAGTGTCCAAGCATCTGGGGCTAGTAGGTCAGATGGGGATAAATCAAATTGCTCACCTGGTAAGCTAGCGTGGGGTTGGACAGAAACTAATCAAGTCACCAACCTGTGGAGTGGGTTGTGAGTGGGTGTAGGCTGAAGATCAGCCATCAGCCTGAAATTCTTGTCCAGAAGCCAGCAGTTTCTGGGCAAGTGGGATAGCACGGCCAGATGGGAAGCATTCTCCTTCCCAGGCTAAGGACCTGAGAGGGACAGTATTCACTGAGGTCGGTTTACGAAAGTAACCAACTGACCTCTGCATCAAGGGGGTCCCCAGCAGTGACTGCAGGCAGCCACTGCTCCCGTCCCCTCAGCAGGACTGCACTGTACCTGCTCGTAGCAAGAGAAGCTTCCTACATGCAGGGTCATATTATCTACAAACAGGGAGAATTTGATTTCTTCCCTTACTAATTGTATTCCTTTTATTTCATTTCTTGTCTTACTGCTCTCGTGAAGACATCAAGGATTACACTGAATAAGAGAGGAGAAAGTACCTCATTCCTGACTTTAGTGGACATGTTTCAAGTTTTTCCCCATGTAGCATAATGTTGGGTATAGGTTTTTTATATATAGTTAATATGATGAGATATTTTCCTTCCATTCCTGGTCTCTGCAGCACTTCAATCATGGCAAGATGTTAGAACTGTCCAGGGCCTTCCCTGCACCTATTGCTATCTATGATCACATAATTTCTGTCTTTGAGTCTACTGATTGATGTATTACATTTATTGACTTAATGTGTGTTGAATCATCCTTGCATGCCTGGAATTAAATCCACTTGGTCATAGTGAATGATCTTTGACATGTGCAGTTGAAATCAGATTGCAAATATTTTATTGAGAAATTTTGGATGTGCATTCATCAGGGAGTTTGTCCCATGATTTTCAGTTTTCTGATTGTGTACTCATCCATTTTTGTATCGGGATCATACTGGTTTCATGAAATGAATTTTGTAGCATTACTGACCTTTCTGTTCTATGGAATAATTTGGGGAGTACTGGTGTTTTAAAGATCCGGTCGAATTGGTAGAATCCAGCAGTGATTGACTGAGTGATTGATGATTGATGGATTGATTGATCCGCCTGGACTTTTTTTAGTTGGGAGGCTTTAATCTCATTGCTTGGCGTACATTTATTTAAGTTTATGTTTTGGCTGCTGACTCAGTCTTATACAGGCTCAGTGGAGGCAGCCACAGCTGCTGTGAGCTCATGATTCCAGTGGTTGTGTCCTACCGAGAGAGTAGCATTCCACGCCTTTCTCTCTCTTCCAGCTCTTTGTTCTTTCCACCCTCCTCTTCTGAGTGTTCCCTGAGCCTTAAAGGGGGTGGTATGGATGCCCTGTTTGGTGATTAGCACTCAACCAACACTTTCTCTCCCTCCTTGAGCAGCTGTATGTCTGTGTTCTGCACCACTCATTAGAAAGGAAACTTCCTCTGATGAAGGCAGAGGGTAGCACTTGTCTATATATACAAACATAGATATTTAGAAGGCAGTCTGACACTGTGTCAGCTTGGTTACAAAACAGCATCAAATAGTATGTTCTCTTCTAGGGGCTATGGATAACAGGAGATTGAAACTAGCCAGTTTAGTAGGGAACCCCAAAAGTAAACATAGCTGGAAATGTCTCTTCTCTTTTTGGCAATTAAGGAAAGCCAGAATGTTTAAGCTAACGTGTCTTTGATTCTGTCCTGGCTGGTGGCCAGGGATGTCAGAAGAGAAGGTGGGTTTTCCTCTCCATTACCCTCAATGAGCACTCACCCCTGCCTGACTTCATACTGAAGATGTGAGTGAAACTGACATCTCATGGTGGGGTTAACTGGCCTGACCAGTTGATCCCTATGCTTCACCTCAGTTTCTGCCATAAGTCCTATAAAACACCCCCAGAGTACCAGTTCACTGATACCCCATTTCCAGGGAACCATTTCTACTACACCAGAGCTCTGCCTTCTTCTTTCCCTTGAGCTCTCACCCAAGAATCTTACCCTCTGAGGCTCATGAATTTCATTTGTCAAATACATGAGATGGGAATTTAGATGCTACTGATGAGGTGGAAGTTTGTGGGATTGTGAACAACAGGTATTCCTAACTCCTAAGTTACAGCCCATCTGAGGTGAGAGAGAAGGCCTCCATAAAACTCAAAGATACCCGCTATCCCCATAGCACTTCTCAACCATAGTTTTTTATCTGGGTTTATAGTACCAGACTTGAGTATCCTCCTGTGGAGCAGACCTCTAATCCAATCAGAGAGCAGTTGGTTACCCCCATACAGTTGTGCCTCTGTTGCACTTGTTGGCACATTTTGTATGATAAATTGGTATTGTAGTTCATAGGGTCCCCAACTGGTTAAGACCTGTCTCTCCCAGTAGCCTGCATAGCACCTTCTGGGACTGTGAAAGCTAGCCAGTTGTGGGGAAGCTTCTAGCTCAGTTCCAGGATGCTTTCTCTGTATCTTGTAGTAAGGGTGTGTCGTGCCTTCGGCAGTAAGGACTTACCAACTAGTTCTGTCCATCTCATTTTTTGAAACAAGATCTCTCACTGAAGCTGAAGTTCACTGTTTTGGCTAGACTGGCTGGCCAGTGTGCCCCTGGAATTTGATTGTCTCCACTGCCACTGCTGCGGTTACAGATGCATTCTGCTGCACCTGACTTTGACTTGGGTGTTGAGCATCCAGACTCATATCTTCCTGTACAGCAACCACATTACCCAACAGGCCATCTCTCCCTTAGAGTTTTGATTGGTGTTATCCTGAGTCCCAAAACATATTATGGTCAGTGATGATATTGACATATACCATGATTTCTCATGGGACATATATTTCATACTTATTCAAAGGTAACCTAAGGTATGGCTAAGTGTCTCTTCATGTACCAATGTATACCACATACACATTAAATTAATCTAGTTATTTCCAGTATCTTTTTTTATAAAATGAAGGAAGTAACATTTGTAATTTTTCAAGCATTATCTAGGAAGTTTCAAAGGTAGTCTTAGGGGGCTGGAGAGATGGCCTAGCGGTTAAGAGCACCGATTGCGCTTGCAGAGGACCCGGGTTCGATCCCCAGCACCCACATGGCGGCTAAGAACCGTCTATAACTCCAGTTCCAGGGGAATCCGAGACCCTCTTCTGACCTCCGCGGCACTGCACGACACGGGTGCACAAACCTACATGCAGAGAGTACATTCATACACATATGGAAATAAATTTAAAAAAATAAAGTAAAATTCACAATTCAAAGGTCGTCTTAGGGAGAAAACATGGCTTCAGCCTTGTTTCTCTCCATGTTTAGAATCTAATTTGGTGGAGGTGATTTCTTTGTCAGAGGACATTTGGGTATTTGATAAGATAGACTCATGAGTGCCTTAGAACCACAACTTCATTATATAATGAATCATAATGACAATAAAATATAAGAGCCTTCTTGGCTCTTTCATAAGCAAGACTGAAGAACTTTCGTTCTTTCCATTCTCTTCCCAATGAAACTAAATTTCAGTAGAAGGACAGTGTTGGGAGATTGGATCTGGGCAGAGAAAACCAAGAGTATCATGGCCCTGAGTAAGGAAGAGGACAGGTGCCCACATGTGCGGGCAGTGCCAGCTTGGAGGGATGTAAGGCTGGGTGGGGTTAAGTAAATGCACGCTCCAAATGGACCGCTGGAGTCAGGTTACATTGGTACAAGCGTGCACTATGGAACCATGGTGTCGGATATTTGAGGACCTAGCTAGGTGGATCTGATTGACATCATTCCTGAAATAGACCAGATTTTAAAGGGGTCATGATATTAAAACTTAATATGTGTGTATATAAGAAATTTTAATTCACAAATTATTTTTTCTTAATCATTTTCTCTTAGGGAAATTTAAATCTTTCAAAAAAATTATCACAGATTATATGTATTTTTAAAGAATGCATGTTTATTTGTTCTGTAGTGATTTCTGAAGATTTGTTGATATCGTTGAATTTTCCTGCACCTATATCTTGTAGGCTGCTGCCAACTTTTTCTTCTATCACCTTCAGAATTTTGGGTTTCACATTGAGGTCTTTGATGCATCTGGAGTTGACTTTTGTACAGCACAAGAGGTAGGGGTTTAACTTTATTCTTCTACAAGTGGTAATCCAGTTTTGCCAACACCACTTGCTGAAGATGCTGTCTTTCCTCCATTGTGTCTTCTTGGCCCCCTTGTCAAATATGAGGTGGCTGAAATTGTATATGCTCAAGTTTGGATCTTCAGTTTTGTTCCATTGGTCAACAGGTCTGTTTTTGTGCCAGTACCAAGCTGTTTTTATGACTATAGCCCTGTAGTATAGTTTGAAGTCTGGTATAGAGATTCCCCCCGGTGTAGCTCTTTTCACTCAGGGTTGCTTTGGCTATTCGAGGTCTTTCATTTTTCCATATGAAATTAAGTACTTTTTTTCCCCAAGCCTGTGAAGAAACTCTTCGGGATTTTAATTGGGATTGCGTTGAATCTGTATATTAGTTTGGGTAGAATGGACATTTTTACTATGTTAATTTTCCCAATCCATAAGCATGGGAGGTCTTTCCATCTTCTGATGTCTTCTTCAATTTCCTTCTTCGGGGGCTTAAAGTTTTTTTTATAAAGATCTTTGGTGTCTTTGGTTAGGTTTGTTCCTAGATATCTTATTGTTTTTGAGGCTATTGTGAGTGGGAAGGTCTCCTTGTATTCCTTCTTCAGTTGTTTGTTGTTGGTGTAAAGAAAGGCTACTGATTTTTCTAGGTTAATTTTGTATCCTGCAACTTTACTGAAACTCTTAATCGTTTCTAGGAGTTTTCTGGTGGAGTTTTTAGCATCCCTTAGGTAAACAATCATATCATCAGCAAAAAGGGATAGCTTGACTTCCTCTTTTCCAATTAGTACTCCTTTAATTTCCTTTTCTTGCCTTATTGCCCTAGCAAGTATTTCAAGCACTATATTGAAGAAGAGTGGTGACAGGGGGCAGCCTTGCTGAGTTCCTACCTTTAAGGGGAATGCTTCTTTCTCTTCTCCATTTAGGATGATATTGGCTGTGGGTTTCCTGTATATAGCTTTGATTACATTGAGGACTGATCCTTCCAAACCAATTCCCTCTAGGACTTTAAGCATGAAGGGATGCTGGATTTGTCAAAGGCTTTTTCTGCATCAATTGGGATAATCGTGTGGTTTTTGTCTTTCAGTCCATTTATGTGTTTTATGATATTTATTGATTTTTGTATGTTGAACCATCCCTGCATCCCTGGTATGAATCCAACTTGATCATGATGGATGATCTTTTTGATGTGGGTCTGTATGCAGTTTGCAAGTATTTTGTTGAGAATTTCTGCATCCGTGTTCATTAATAAGATGGGTGTATAGTTCTCCTTTTTGGTTGTGTCTTTGCCTGGTTTGGGTATTAGAGTGATGCTGGCTTCATAGAAAGAATTTGGGAGATTTCCCTCTGCTTGAATCCTTCTGAACAATTTGAGTAATAATGGTTGTAAGTCTTTTTGAAATGTTTTATAGAATTCTGCCATGAAACCATCTGGGCCTGGGCTTTTTTTTAGTTGGGAGGTTTCTTATTACATCTTCAATTTCTTCATATATTATGGGTCTGTTTAAGCTGTTGATTTCTTCTTAGTTAAGCTTTGGTGATAACCAGGATTTCAGATATTCATCCATTTCTCCTAGGTTTTCAAAGTTAGAAGGGTATAGGTTTTTGAAGTATTCCCATATGGTTGTCTGGATCTTTTCATTGTCTGTTGTGATATTTCCCCTCTCATCAAAAATTCTATTGATTTGGAGTTGCTCTTTCTTTCTTTTGGTTAACTGGGCTAGAGGTCTGTCTATCTTGTTTATTCTCTCAAAGAACCAACTTTTGGATTTATTAATGTTTTTGTATTGTTTTCTTTGTTTCTATTTCTATTCTGGCTAAATAAGCAATAAAAGAGAAAAGTTAGTCATTCCTGTTTGAAGAATATATGATTTAAAAAAAAACCTTTCCAGAGTATCAGGCTGATAACTTTTGATATAAAATGTGCTTTTTGGCTCATGAACTTGGCAGATCAGGTCGTGATAATAACCCGCCAAAAGTCTCTACAACAAACTGAAAAAAAAAATAGCATCACTGAATATTTCCAGAGAAAGGGACATTTGGCATTTAGTGTTTAAACATCTGCAAAACTGATGGAATTCCTCTTCTGGATATCTTGGCACTGTGACATCAACAGTTTTGGAATTCTTCCTTTTCCAGAGTTAAAGGAATGCACACACACACAATGCACATACATGTAGATGCAATGCACACATGTATGTGTACACATCAGACACTTGAGGGCTTATAAAACAGAAGAAGCCTGTTATCCTCTGAATATTTGTGTCCCTCCCCAAATTCATGCAAAAGTCCCAAGTCCCCCAGGATAAAGGAATAAGGAGGTAGAGCCTTTGGGAAGTGATTAAGTCATGAGGCTGAGGTCCTTAGAGTTGATAAAAGAGGCCCCAGAACCACTCAGGCTTCTGTAGTGTGAGGATACTGAAAAGACTCCCTCAGCAGAAACAAACTGCCGGCTTGGACTTCCTGGCCTCCAGACCTGAGAGAAATGAGTTGCTGTTGTTTGCAAGCCACGCAGTCTCTGATAATTTATTATATCATCCCATGCAGATTAAGACAGAAAACTGCTGCCAGGAATACGCTGCTGTAACAAACAGCTAAAATGGGGGCTGGGGCTGTGGAACTGGGGAATGGTGGAGGCTGGGGAAGTATTTGATACGTGTTAGAAAAAGTCTCATCCCTTGGTCAAATGGTGGAGGACCATTCTGCTGAGGGCTTGGGAGGGAGGAAGAAGGGGCCATAGATACAGCCTTATCTTCCCATAGAATACCTTAAAAAATCCTTGAAAGAATTTTGGTGCAAAGAAGCATGCTAAGAAGCCACTGGAGGAGGTCATGGGTGGAAGTAAGGAAGAACTTGGCAGAAGCGTATTCTTGTCCTAACCTTTTATAGAAGGTAGAACTTCTTTTTTTATTTTTTTTTTATTTTATTTATTTTTTATGTATATTAATGTACTGTCTGCATGTAGGTCTGTGCACCCGTGTCGTGCAATGCCGCGGAGGCAGAAGAGGGCGTCGGATTCCCCTGGAACTGGAGTTCTCCTGGAATTGGAGTTACAGACGGTTCTCAGCCGCCATGTGGGTGCTGGGGATCAAACCCAGGTCCTCTGCAAGAGCACTCGGCGCTCTTAACCGCTAGGCTATCTCTCCAGCCTCAGAAGGTAGAAGTTCTGAGCCACTAAATTGAATACTTGATTAAGGAAATGACTGAGAAAAATGTTGAAGGTGTAGCTTGGACCTCTTTGAAAATAGTATAATTTTTGTATCTCTTCAATGAAAGAAAATAGAACATTGTGTTTTATTATTTAAAAAAGAAAATAGTATAATTTAAATAATTTAATTGTTTTTAGAAGAGGCTGGAGAGATGGCTCAGTAGTTAGAACACTGGCTGCTCTTAAAGATGACTTGGGTTCAGTTCTCAGCACCCACATGATGCCTAATAATTGGCTGTAACTTCAGTTCCAGGGGATCCGATGCCCTCTTCTGACTTCCTTGGGCATTGCATAATACGGGTGCACTTAGATACATGCAGGCAGTACACTCATACACATAAAATAAAAATAATAAAAACGTTTTAAACATAGACTTGTTATTAAAGGAGAAGCAGAAGATCTGAGATAGTCTCAGCCTAGCCATACTTAAAATGAGAAAGCCTGTTCGAAAGAGACAGTAGGGCCACGTGACCATCTAAATGGCAGCAAAGATGTACTGTCCAAAACATTAGCTAAGCACTTCCAAAAGTGGTTCAGAAAACACTGGGCTGCACTTCCCACCTTCAGTCTTGAATATAAAACCCACTTAGGGAACTGGTACTGGAGGTGATGCCCAGAGAAACCCTAAGTGGGGCACTGCCCCAGGGATTCTAGGCAAAACCAGCAGACAAAGTGCACACTCAGGAAGCCTGAGCACATTATCCAAGCACAGATGTAGGGCCTCACTAGCACTGTGGCGGTGGGGCCCTGCTGCTACAGGGATACGGCTTCCCAAAGCCATGGGATAGGGTCATATCCCTGTAGGGAAGGTGGGACCCCCACCCCAGTGGACCTAGTTGGCAAAGCATGGAGCCAGAGAATTCTTGAGCCATCAGGTTTGGACTTTCTTGGGACCCTTCCCCTCCTTAGTCTTTCCTATGTCTCCCTTTTGGAAAGGGAGTTTCCATCCTGTGCTTTTCCCACCCTTGTATTTTTTTAAGTATGCAACATGTGTGATTTCACCTGCTCATGGCTGAAGAATGCTTTGTCTCAGAATCAATCAAGCCTCCATCCTGCCTCACTCACACCTGACTTAGATAGTAATCACATGAGACTTTGGCTTTAAGAAGCTGCTAGAATGAGTGAAGACTTTTGACGCTATTGGGATGCGATGGATTTTATATATGACAAAGACATGAAGTTTGAAGATCAGGGAAAGAATGTGATAGACTGTGTCCTCTGAAATGCATATGTTAAAATTCTAACATTCGTGTTTGGGATAGACCAAGAGACCTCTAGGAGGTCCTTAGGTCATGAGAACAGTGTCCTCATCGACAAAACTAATGTCTTTAGCAATCTCCAAACACTTCTTAAGGAAAACATGACATCTTTTAGAAAAAAAAAATCCTCCAATTCAGGTGATATGTGTATGTATGCATATATTTATGTATGTATATATATAAAACTATGTATATACATATATATTGAAACAATACAAGTTAGAGAGAACAACAGCAAAAGAACTGGAAACAAACAACTCTGGAAAGACTCAGAAAAAGATGCAAGACATGTATGGGGGAGTGCAGGAACTCAGGTGGGGTGGGGGGCACAGAAAGGGAATTGACTCTAAATTCGATTGAGAAATGATGTATGATGTATGGAAAAAGTTTAATAACAATAAAAAATTAAATAAATATATATATGAATAGACAGATCCATAGAGAAAGTAAATCCATGGTTACCCAAGGGAATTGACAGAATTGAGGATTATAGAAAGAGAACATGGTGTTTCTTTCTGGGGTGAAGAAAATATTCTAAAATTGATTGTGGTGATGGCTGTACAATCTTTGTGAATGTAATTAAAACCACCATTCTTTAAAAAAAAAAAAAAAAGATACCAGAGCAGGGCGTGGTGGTGCACGCCTTTAATCCCAGCACTCAGGAGGCAGAGGCAGGCTGATCTCTGTGAGTTCAAGGCCAGCCTGCTCTACATAATGAATTCCAGGCCATCTGGGGTTACAGGGAGACCCTATCTCAAAAAGACCCCCCCAAAAAAGAAAAAGATACCAGAAAGCTAGCTTGCCCCTTCCACCAAGAGAGGTTACCATGGAAACACAGTTGTCTAAGAAATATGCCCTCTCCAGACAAAGTTCTCTTGTTCATAAACCTCAACATCTGGTCAAATAAACCAAGATAATCATCCAACTCTCTTCTTCTTCTTCAGAACTCACAGAGCACATAGGTGAACATACCTTCTCATTTCTCCAAAGGAAAAGAATGATTATCCCATTTTCTTCTCACCTTTCCACCACATTCCTAGCCTCTTGACTTATTGTATCATCTTGATGATGTGAACCCAGAATATGGGATGGTGAAAGTTGAATTACAGATTATGTACACACATTGCAGCATGTCAAATATAACACAGTTGTCCATAATGGAAAGATAGACTCGTGACTCTGGAAGTGAATGCTGTCTTAAGTAGAAAATAGATATGGTTTTCTAGAAGGTCTCAGATTTCCTTTCTATTCTTTTGTATGAACATAACTCTCTTTTGGAGCATGTGGTCATTTTTTTTTTTGGTGTTTATAGAGAAGTTGCAAATTAGCACTTTAAACAGTAAACACAAGGCCAAAGTTCTGTAACAGACTGTAAACTGTGAATGTTCAAGACAAGAAAAAAAAATCTTGGGACCTTATAAAGGACACATAGAGAAAAGAATTTTGAGTTCCTTGGTGTTCAAAGGATGGACAGGACTTTAATGAAACACTATCCTGGGATGGGATCAACGGAGCCATGGAAGTTTTCTACTTCCAAGGTTAACTGGAGATAAGTGTGTGGTCACACTATAGAGTGGAAGCTGGGGCCATAGTAGAGCATTTATGACCCAGCTGACTAAAAATGAGTTTTTAATAAGAATGCATGAATGGGAAGAATTTCAAAATGTTCAGCTGTGAAAAAAAGAGATTATGGATGAGCTAGAAAAAGTCACGTAGTTGAATAAATGGGTTTTTAATGTGATGAGCTACATGACTTTGAAGAAAAAGGATGGACTGGAAGATGTTTAAATGACAAGAGAGCACGCCTGTGTCACGGAGCTTCCTAGCCAGGGTTCCTACATCCAAATTTCCCTTTTTTGGGTGCCCTGGCTAACATTTTCTCATTTTTCTACAATTCATCTCAAAACACATTGTCCCTTGTTGTTCAACAATGTATATCTCATCACTGTTACACCTCTAATCATGCACTTTCCTGTATTTTAAATACTCTCCTTAACACTTCTATCTCTGCAAATCTCAGCAAACTTCCTATTTTCTATTTTCCATGAGAACCAGCACTTGAGATAGTTCTCGTTTGTTTGGTTATGACATAATAGGTCTGTAGGAAGCAGCTGCTGATTCTTCCTCCGTGAACTTTATCGCTTTTCCCAACTCCATCCGCCCCATAGTCGTCCACTTTATCGCTTTTCCCAACTCCATCCGCCCCATAGTCATCCACTTTATCGCTTTTCCCAACTCCATCCTCCCCATAGTCGTCCACTTTATCGCTTTTCCCAACTCCATCCGCCCCATAGTCGTCCACTTTATCGCTTTTCCCAACTCCATCAGCCCCATAGTCGTCCACTTCCTTGTTTCCCACTCACCACATACTGGTGGCCTGAGCACGCTTGTGGGAATGTCTTTTAGAGGACCCGCCACAAGCTCCTCATCGCTAATCCAGAGAACACGTCTCAGGCCTTATACTAGGTCAGGTTTAAGGACTCAAGCACATGAACCTGTCCTTGGACATTCCCTCTCCTGACGTTAACACCGAATGTTGTGAGCTTTCCTCTGAGTTTAGATTTTGCACCTTTTCCTTCCTTAGTGTTGGATTTCAGGTTCTAGCTTGGCTTCTCCTCTTGCTTAACCCTCGCTCATTCATGGCACAGGGTCAAGTCCTGTGCCATGAATGTTTCCAGGGCTCATCTCTCTCTCTCCTGAGTATCAAACGCAGCCACTACCCAACACCCCTCTCAAGACACCACAACCACAATCTAAATTTTATACTACACTGGATCTTAACTTATTAGAGAGAGAGACAGATAATGGTTTTTATGTTAATTTCTACCTAGTATGATTCATTCTTCTCCAAAAGGAGATAATAACTAAATATAGTTGAACAGTAGAAAATGATTTCCAAGCTAAAAATATGGAATACTTCTACAAAGCATTATACACATGCATGAAAATAACATAATGAAACCCACTGTTTTGTGTGCTGACTTAAAAACTAATGAAAAATATATTTAAAAATTCAGACTATATCTAAAAGCAGATTTGGGAAGGAGTGATCTCCCATGTGGAAATTTCATTAAAGAATTTCATGATGACTGTTTATATAACTGTTTGCTTTGAATCATAATCTTACAATGTGTTTGGGATTCCTTCCAGAGAGCCCATCAGAATTTGGAGAGAGCATTATTGAGCTATCTGCTATTAGCAAAAGGAAGTTAAAATCGTCTTCACTTAGGAAAGAAACTTTACCTTCTCCGTGACTAAAATTTGTAGACAGATTAGATTACCAGAGATAAAAATAATTGCTTGCTGTCCTGTCTAAAGTCAACAATAATTTTTAGCCATTCACACTCATCACATCTGGGCTGATAACAATAGTTCCAGAAGCGGGTCACTGACTTAGCATATAATAACTACAACAGATCAGTACAACTGAGTCTAATCACAACTTTCCACAGCATAAGAATTACAGAGGAGCCGGGCATGGTGGCGCACGCCTTTAATCCTAGCACTTGGGAGGCAGAGGCAGGCGGATCTTTGTGAGTTCAAGGCCAGCCTGGTCTACAGAGCAAGTTCCAGGACAGCTGGGGCTGGCTATAGGGCGACCCTGTCTCAAAAAGACAAAAAAAAAAAGAATAAACAAACCCAGAGAAGGAGGTGTCTTTGTTTTGTGTCACAACAGCCTAACACTGTTGGTATACTGTATGTAGTTGAACAATATTTGCTTCATGTGCTGTTATTTGAATGTCATAGAATTTTCATATGTCACAAGATACTACTCTTCTTTTGAAATTTCTTTAACCATTTAAAATGTAGAAGGCATTTGTAACTCGTAAAGGCCTTCATTTGTCCCAGAGCCTATAGTTTGCTCACCTGAGCCCTGACACCCACTAGCTACACTAAGCAGTAGTATCAAAGGAGTTTCTCTAGGTACCAACTGACAATATCATTCCTTCTCAGAAGGTCCCAGTGGCTCCACACAGACTATAAGGTCAAACACATGCTGACTGACATGAGCAGAGTGTTCATGTTGGAGACCAAGCTGCAGGTGCAGCCATCTTCCTCCACATCTCTGAAGATCTAGCTGACCCGGGCTCCCCCAGAACAGGTCTACTCTTACCCGCCCCATTCCTTTGCTGGCACAGTTCTGTCTGTATAAAATGCCTTCTCTGCTCTCATCCCTATTTCTTCCATAGAAAAGCCTTCTCTTCCTTCTGCCTTCATCTCTGAGTCTTCTCTCATCTACCATACTGACCCCAGTGGGTTTTATCCTTCTTGTTGCTGTATCTTCTGCAGTAGATGGAGCTTTGTTAGACTGTCATAGATTCTGTCTCTTATTGTAACTGTGTATATGATCTTCTGCCCTGCAAAGTAATTGACTTTTGAGGTCAGAATCTAAGATTTTACAGTGGGATTCAGAAAACATTTGTAAAATTTAAATTTTTATTTATTATGTGTATGAGTCTACTGTCTGCATGTAGGTTTGTGCGTCCCTGTCGTGCAATGCTGCGGAGGTCAGAAGAGGGCGTTGGATTCCCCTGGAACTGGAGTTAAAGACAGTTCTTAGCTGCCATGTGGGTGCTGGGAATCGAACCCAGGTCCTCTGCAGGAGCAGTCGGTGCTCTTAACCGCTGAGCTATCTCTCCAGCCCCAACATTTGTAAAATTTAAATAAATAGCCTAAAAGAGAATCATGTGAAGAAGCTGTTTGCAATTTCAGAAAACAAGAAAAAAAGTAGTTTTATCTTTCAAGAATCTTCTAAAATAAAGCTGTTGATAATCAGAGAGGAAGAAAAAAAAAGTGTTTCTTTTATTAAATTGCGTTCTTACTCATTTCATTAAAAAGATTTTTAATCAAATTATTCAAGCTTAATTAACTGTTATAATTGGCCAGAAATGAAAGGTTCCCAATTAGCTGTAAATTGAGTGATGGAAAAAAGAATTTTATCAAGACAGATGCGCAGGATCTTACTAATGGCTAGACTCAAATTAGCCACATGTGTTGATGAAACAGGATAGGAAACAGGCTTTCAGCTTAGCTGTGCATGCCAGAGAGCAAATCCTCCAAGCTTAGATACAGAAACAATGCAGAATCACTAATTCTACTGAGAGAAGGTCTGCCCGTGCAGAGGGACACTGAGATAAAAGTTCCCCCCTCTTTGAATTCACTTTGTCTCCACTTAACATGGTAATATGTGGTGTTTTGCTCATTCTTAGTGAAATCATCAAGACATCATGAAATATTCAGATGACTCATTGTTTAAACCCTCTCTGGTTATTAAAAGCCAGGCAGCTATAAGACTAGGAAAAAATAATAAACATTTTTTTTTCTGCTTTCACATAGACACTTTAACACTCAGTACTTCTCTTTGACACCAGATCATGTAGGTGGCACACTAGGCAAGTCTTGGGCTCACTCCAACAGGGTGTCATAGAATTTGATTAATGTACCTGGAGTTAGAGTCAGATCTCACAGTTTAAGGGGTCAAGACTGTCCCATACTCAAATGCTAATTCCTAGTTATGCTTCCAGAACTTCTGACCAATCAGCTTTATGCATTAGCACTTCCTACAACCCCTCCTCAAGTTCGGACATTATCTAGAATAGTTTACAGAACTTAGGAAACCATTTACTTACATTTGCCCGGTTTTTGTTGTTGTTGTTGTTTGTTTTTGTTTTGTTTTGTGTGTGTGTGTGTGTGTGTGTGTGTGTGTGTGTGTGTGTGTGTGTCTGAGACAGGGTCTCCCTGTTGCCCCAGCTGGCCTGAAACTCACTTTTTAGACTAGGCTGGCCTTGAACTCACAGCAGTCCACCTGCCTCTGCCTCTGCTATCAGAATCGGGTCCTTGCACAGAGCTAGGGAATCTTCGCCATTTTTTAACTTAAAAAAATGTTAATTTGGAGGCTGGAGAGAAGATGGTTCGGTGATTAAAAAGCAGTAGCTGTTCTTGAAGAAGACCTAGATTCAAATCCCAGCACCCACATGGTGGCTAACAACTATCCATAACTTCAGCTCCAGGGGATCCAACGCCCTCTCTGTTCTCTGCAGACAATGCACAATATGGGTGCACTTATGTACATACAGGCAATACATGCATACACATAAAATAAAAATAATAAATAAAATAAAATAAATGTTAATTTTATAATTTTTGAGAATTTCATACATGAGTATTCCATTTGATTTATTTTCACCCCTCCCAGTATTCATCAACTCCCCCCATGCCCCTGACTCCCTCTCAATTTCCTGTCTTCTTTTTGATTATTACTGCTACATCATATACATAAGCATTTACACATACACACACACACACACACACATACACACGCATACACACACAGAGTCCATTTGGTGTCGCTCCTGTGTACCTGTGTTTAGGGCTGCCCATTTGGAATATAGCATCCATATGGAAGAGAGGGCACAGAGTCTCTGTGTCCTCTCTGGGAAAACTGTCCTCCCCATTCTCAGCAACCCAGCCCTCTGGGGTATTTATGGGAACAACACAATGCATAATCGTGATTGATCAAATCATTGGTGATGATCAACTGGCAACCAATTCAACCTTCAGTCCCCTCAGGCCAGAAAACCCCTAATCAGATATTGATCCCCCTGATAGCAAAACCCTACCCTGAAACTACCCAGGGCTCTGGCTACCAGGCACTTCAATAAGTGTCAAATAAGACACTTCTTATTTCCAATAATTCATTTTTTTTCCTGAACTGTGCTCCAAAAGGAGTTCCGAGAGTACATAGGAACAAGAACCCAAATTTATTTCTTGTTATATCACAGTAGACAAAATTTGAAATTTTTACTAGGGTAAGGTATTTCTGCCCCAGTTTACCTGGAGATATGACAGTGAAAACTAACCATGTGCTTCTGCCCTCTTTCTTTAATCTGATAGGCATGTTGCAGTGGATGGAGTTACAGAATATGCGAAGAAATGTCAAAGATTAAAAACAGTGACATCATTGCAATGAATTACACTGAGCATCACGAATGGGCAGAAATGAAGTTGGATTACTGAACAATTAATTAACTAGAATAGTATTCTGGGAATATTTAATATATAACTCGTGTGTTATTTATGTAGTTTAAAGCGTTGGGTTGGGCTGGGTGAAAAGCCAAGATGACATAGACTGGAAGAACCCTCCTTTCTTTTCTGGTCAGGCCAGATTCCCATGAGACCTCTGAACCTGAAACCCACCCCCAGATCTGAGCCCCTGACCTGGATTAATTGGCCAGATTCCAATATGTCACCATCTCCCCTCCCCCTATAAAAGGCTCTCCCTGCCTCCCAGATGTGTGCTTTCTCATGGTCCTGGAGAGCCATGGATTCACTCTGGAGAGAGCACATTTCCTGGAATAAAAGCCTGCCTTGGTTTACTTTTAATTCGGACTGGTTCAGCCCTTTTTCTTAGCATCAGATACGTCTTATCTTAAGCTGGGGCAAGCTCTCTTTCCTCAGCCCAAGGGCCCAGGGCCCACGGACACTCAGGGGACTTAGCCCAGTGGACACTGGCTGTTTGGGGGGAAGAGTGCACAGCAAGGCTCTGTTGTGATGGGTCTCGCTAGATTGAAGACATTCATCCCGATTCCTCCTCATGCCTACCCCACTACCAGGTTTCAGGGTGCAGTACAGTAGAGGACACTTTTCTGCCCCCTCCCCCCCCCCGCCCCCAATCTTCAGACTTGGAGATCGGCAACTCGGGGTCAAAGCCTATCCACCAGACACAATTTTTTTTTTCTTTTTTTCTAAACTGGCTACATGCAGGCTTTCCAGGATCTTCTCTGTCCAATACCCTCCTCCCCATCTTTGATCTCTCCTCCTCCATTCCGGCACCTGTTTCAAATTGACACAGTCGCCATTTTTATCTGATCACATGGCACGAATGCATTTACCAGGCAGATTAACAAAATCCCACAATATCCACTATTGGAGTTTTATAATTTTATCACTGTGTTTCCATCTGTTTCTAATTAAATCATTTTTCCATTTTAGCTTTTGTATGGGTATAGTTAATGTTTTCACAGGATTGCTGCTTAAGCTACTGGCTTTTAACAAATGCCATTTTGGTTTTGTTTTTATTCAGTTTCATTAAATTAGCAGGTAAACCCAACACCTATTAGACACAGAGGCCAGCCATGCTGCAAGCCAGATCTACTGTCCCTGCACCCATCACACTTACACTAACTCACCCTTTGGCAAGCTTTTGCTGCTGTGAGCCAGGCTCCTGTGGTTAAAGTGCACCCCCTTGCAGTTTCACCATGATAACTGATTAGTATATTTATGCAACTAAGTCATGCATGTGTCTGTCCAAGCTTTCTGTGTGTTAACTGTTTTATGTATAAGTCTGTCATGTATCTGTCAAAAGGTGGCCACCTCTAGGTTATATTGTGTACAAAACTGATTATATTCAAAGGCCAAAATGAACCTGGGCTCCTTATCTGTTAAACTGAATTTGATCTCCAAATTATGTAGGGTGTTTCTTTCAAACTGACTGTTTTAAGTTATTTTTACTGTATGTGCCACTGCCCTGGCCCTCATTACCCCCAACACTCCATGTTGTATTTCTGCCTTCCTCTCTCATTCTAGGTTCCTGAATACCATTCTCTTTTGATATTGTCAATTGCTGAATTATCTTTGTTTTGCACTGCCTCGGTGGGACTGAATGCCTCCATCTCCCCACCCTTTAGCTTCTTCCTTGATGAAACTGTATGTAATTCTGTTTTATAAAATGTTTGGTACCAGCATGATAGGGAAACTGCATTGGCCAGTTTGGCCATCTCAGCCTTGAGAATGCAAAGAAACTGGTTGGGGCTGCATGCTGTAAATGACCTCTTCAATGTCTGAATGAAAGTGTTTCCATGTATGTGCTTCTGCTCAGTACAACCTTTATAAACTGCCACCACCAAAATTAATTATTAGATCCTTATTCCACAGCTGGAGAGTCTCAGTACTGTGTGACCTGTGGACAGTAAGATTAGGTTTTACTTCCGGGGATCACCTGGGACAGTCCAAATGAAACCAATTTTGGTAAGCTTGATTTAAGTTTATTTCCTGTCTGATGAAGACAAGTGAAAATACCCCCCCCCCTTTTTTTCCTTCTGCAATTCAGAATTTATTAAGGATGACCATATTTTTTGTTGTTGTTATTTTTGAGACAGGGTCTCCCTTTAAGTCCCAGCTGTCCTGGAGCTCATTCTGTAGACCAGGCTAACCTTGAACTCACAGAGCTCTGACTCTGCCTCCCAAGTGCAGGGATTAAAGGTGTGTGCCACCACACCCAGCTAAGACAATCATACTTAAAGCTCACCTTTACCCTGCCTCCCCAACAGTGGCCATGGTCTTGGCTTCTCACTTTATCTCTCAGTCTTTTCCAGATATCAGAAAAAAAATTAAAAAGGCTGAGGACGGTCCCCAGACTCCTGTGCAGGATTTGATGAAAATGGCTTTTAAGGTATTTAACAGCCAAGAGGATGCAGCTGAGTTTTCTCAACAGGCTCTGCTACAACAAAAGCCTATGCTCCATGCCCAAGCCCTGGTAGCTGCCCAGAGGCAAACAGCATTCCCACAGTGGGACAGGTGGGTCTCTGTCAAGCCCCCTCCCACAGGGGCCCAGCCTAAGTCCTTCTGCCAGGACTCTGCTTCAAGTGTGGCAAAGGAGGTCACTGGGCTAGAAACTGCCCACACCCCAAGCCATCCACCATGCTGTGCTCTCTGCCAGAGCTCTGCCAGCAGCCTGGACATTTGAAGTTTGAGTGCCCATATGTGGGCTCATCCTCTGTGCCACACCACAGTCATCCAGCCCCATTGCTCTGGGCACTACAACCCCCTCTGGCCTCTGAATTCATCAGCCTGGTGGAGGATTGATGGCGGCCAGATTCAGATACCCCCCCTTACCCTTGTCAAGCCTGAGCTAATGCTCCAGGTAGCAGGTAAGTCCATCTCCTTCCTGTTGGACAGCTGGGCTACCTTTCTGCACTGACCTCACACTTTGGCCCTACAGTTCCCTTATCAATTTCTATCACAGAAGTGGATGGAATCCCCTCTTTTCCAAGAAGGATTCTACCTCTCCCCCCTTGTCCTCACAGGTCGTTTTTTCACCCATTACTTTTTAGTTATGTCTGTCTGTCCAGTGCCCCTCCTGAGCCATAGCATCCTTAATTGCCTCCCACCACCTGCCTGTCCTGATATGCCTCAAGAACCCTGCCTCTTTTCCTTCCAGGCCTCAGTTTCCTATTTCTGAAACCCGCCACCATGGGCTCAAGCCTACCATTACCTGCCTCCTATCTCCACTAACCCTGCAACACCCCCATTCTTCCAGTTCATAAGCCCTCTGGCACCTACCATCTAGTTCAGGACCTCCATCCTAACCCCTAAACCTCAGTCTCCCATTTCACTGTCCTGACCTTCTTCACTGTGCCTTCATACTTCCTTTTGCCTTCACATGGGAGGACCAAAGACCGGGTCTGCAGCCAAGCCTTGGCCCAAGATCTCTCCTCCTCTGACTCTGTTCCTATCGTCCCCTTCCAGTACTCTCAGGTCAGATCGAGTCAATGCCATATGAGACCTACAGCCTCCAGAGACAGCAGACCACATCCTCTCTTTTCTAGGACTGGTGGGCTTCTTCCATCACTGTATCCCTAATTTTGCTGTTACAGCTAAACCCTTGTACCAGGCAGCTAAGGAGACCCCCATGGGGCCTCTCTCCCACCCCACCATCATCCAATGCCACTTCTTTTTCCTTAGAAATGTCCTCCTGACTGCCCCTATTTTGGATCACCCAGACTCTTCACACCCTTTCCACCTCTTTACAAAGGAAAGGTTTGGAGTGGCCACAGGGGCTTTAGCCCAAACTGTTGAGCCCTCATACTGGGCAGTAGCATTTCTCTCCAAACAGCTTGACCCCACTGTTTGCAGATGGCAACCATGTTTGAGGGCACTGGAGGCAGTGGCTGAACTCACCCAGGAAGCTCTCAAACTCACCCTTGTCCACCCCATTATGGCGTACTCTCTGCATGGGCTTCCGGACCTCCTTGGCCACTCCTCTCTTCCCCTCCCTGCACCGTCACATATTCAGGTTTTCTGCCTGTTTTTCTTGGATCCTAGCCCTCAGTTCCACCTTAAACCCAGCAACACTTCTTCCCACTTCAGCCTCCTCTGAGACTCCTTCTCACTCCCGCCCAGAAATGGTGGAGGTGCTCCAGCAGCCAGGCCTCAGGGACCACAGCAACAGAGCACTGTCCACTGGGCAGATGGTCTTTTCTTATTAACCATAACCTACTAGCCAGGCCTCAGGGACCACAGCTCCACAGCACTGTCCACTGGGCAGATGGTCTTTTCTTATTAACCATAACCTACCAGCCAGGCCTAAGGGACCACAGCTCTACAGCGCTGTCCACGGGGCAGATGGTCTTTTCTTATTAACCATAACCTACCAGCCAGGCCTCAGGAACCACAGCTCCACAGCACTGTCCACTGGGCAGATGGTCTTTTCTTATTAACCATAACCTACCAGCCAGGCCTCAGGGACCACACCTCCACAGCACTGTCCACTGGGCAGATGGTCTTTTCTTATTAACCATAACCTACCAGCCAGGCCTCAGGGACCACACCTCCACTAGCACTGTCCACTAGGCAGATGGTCTTTTCTTACTAACCATAACCTACCAGCCAGGCCTCAGGGACCACACCTCCACAGCACTGTCCATGGGGCAGATGGTCTTTTCTTATTAATCATAACCTACCAGCCAGGCCTCAGGGACCACACCTCCACAGCACTGTCCATGGGCAGATGGTCTTTTATTATTAACCATAGCTTACCAGCCAGGCCTCGGGGACCACACCTCCACAGTACTGTCCACTGGGCAGATGGTCTTTTTTTATTAACCATAACCTACCAGCCAGGCCTCAGGGACCACACCTCCACCAGCACTGTCCACTGGGCAGATGGTCTTTTCTTATTAACCATAACCTATCAGCCAGGCCTCAGGGACCACACCTCCACCAGCACCGTCCACTGGGCAGATGGTCTTTTCTTATTAACCATAACCTACCAGCCAGGCCTCAGGGACCACACCTCCACTAGCACTGTCCACTAGGCAGATGGTCTTTTCTTACTAACCATAACCTACCAGCCAGGCCTCAGGGACCACACCTCCACAGCACTGTCCATGGGGCAGATGGTCTTTTCTTATTAATCATAACCTACCAGCCAGGCCTCAGGGACCACACCTCCACAGCACTGTCCATGGGCAGATGGTCTTTTATTATTAACCATAGCTTACCAGCCAGGCCTCGGGGACCACACCTCCACAGTACTGTCCACTGGGCAGATGGTCTTTTTTTATTAACCATAACCTACCAGCCAGGCCTCAGGGACCACACCTCCACCAGCACTGTCCACTGGGCAGATGGTCTTTTCTTATTAACCATAACCTATCAGCCAGGCCTCAGGGACCACACCTCCACCAGCACCGTCCACTGGGCAGATGGTCTTTTCTTATTAACCATAACCTACCAGCCAGGCCTCAGGGACCACACCTCCACCAGCACTGTCCACTGGGCAGATGGTCTTTTCTTATTAACCATAACCTATCAGCCAGGCCTCAGGGACCACACCTCCACCAGCACCGTCCACTGGGCAGATGGTCTTTTCTTATTAACCATAACCTACCAGCCAGGCCTCAGGGACCACACCTCCACCAGCACTGTCCACTGGCAGATGGTCTTTTCTTATTAATCATAACCTACCAGCCAGGCCTCAGGGACCATACCTTCACCAGCACTGTCCACTGGCAGATGGTCTTTTCTTATTAACCAAAGCCTACCAGCTTCAGCCCTCCTGTTGGCAGACTACCTACCCTATCTCTCTCTTACACATGCTCTTCTGCTTCCATGCAGACAAGTGCCTCCCTGCTCCAACTCAGTGAAGTCTACAACCTGCCCTCTCTCACACCAGGGGACAGTGTTCTCCTTAAAACTTTATCTCCTTAAATTGGATTGAGAAATGACGTATGATGCATGAAAAAGTTTAATAACAGTAAAAAATATATTTAAAAAAAACTCCTGTCTCTTGATCCTAGGTGGATTGGACCCCACATCATCATCCTTCTACTCTGTCAGCAGCCAGACTACTAGGAGACTCACACTCGTACCATTTGTCCAGAATCAAGAGAGACCCAACCCAGGATGAATGGGTCCTTCAAACAGCTGGGACCCTCTATTCTCAGGTTTTCCAGAGACCCTGGAGGACAGGTCTGAATGGTGGAGTATGGCAGACTTCGCCCTCTCTACTTTCACCTTCCACTGCTCCCCCTGCTGCCACAGGTACCAGTCTCTGTGACACCCCTGCCCGGTTGCCCTTTGTCTTGTTATTATCGCAGTCTTCACCCAACCAGGTGATGCTGTGACAGGTTTGACATACTGCTGGCATGCCCATGCTCGGGATACCTGGACGGATGAAACTGGAGAGCCCACGTTTAGACCCTGTCCTCCAATCAAGACCATCTAACAGTAAGAGGGGCCTCTCCAACCTCAGCCAGGAGACTCCTTCTGATCTTAGCACTGGGTCTCTTCTGCTTCTTGCAGGAACACATCCAGGAGGTCTCTGGAATGGTCTTTACATCCTTACATCCCTGTGCCCACAGCCCTGCCCACTCCTGACTCTCCCTCCCTTCAACGTCCCAGCTCAGCAAGAAGAAACCAGAGCAGAGTCATCACCCCCCCACACACACCCTAAGAGTCTGGGATGTTAGGTCTGGCCATGGAAAAAAGCCAAGATGGCATAGACCAGAAGGACCCTCCTTTCTTTTCTGGTCAGGCCAGATTCCCATGAGACCTCTGAACCTGAAACCCGCCTCCAGATCTGAGCCCCTGACCTGGATTAATTGGCCAGATTCCAACATGTCACCATCTCCCCTCCCCCTATCAAAGGCTCTCCCTGCCTCCCAGATGTGTGCTTTTTCATGGTCCTGGAGGGCCATGGATTCATTCTGGAGAGAGCGAATTTTCTGGAATAAAAGCCTGCCTTGGTTTACTTTTAATTTGGACTGATTCAGCCCTTTTTCTTAGCGTTGGATACCTCTTAGAAAGTAAATCAGTCATCAAAAATATATGCACCTATCGGTGGCATGCAGATGTGGAAGTGTGGTTGGGTGGTGAGAGGATAGAGGAAAAGCTGTGATTTCAGAAACAACATGCTGACTAGACAATGGACAAAATTGGAATGAGCACAATGGAACTGAAGACAGTGGTGAGACTTTCAGCCTAGATGCTGTAAACCAAAGTCACTCTATAAATCAACAATCAGTAAAACTTGAATTTTACCTGATAAATATTAAGGAGAAATACACATGTGGGAAAGGGGAAGCTTACTGCATAAGAAAAGCTGCTTTTGCTTATTAAAAATTTATTAAAACTTCACTTTACTTATTAAATATCATAATCTCTAATCTAACAAGTTTACCGGGGAGACAAAAATAATTAGCTGATTGTCATAATATAGAGAATAGGAATAGCTAGATGTGCATAGTGAATAATATTTGAGCTGTAAACTCTTTTCTTCTCCTGGTCTGTGTCATTATTTTCTTTTCTTCTAAAAGAGAAAGGTAGCTTTATAAACCCACTTCGAGACAGGTGTGGTGGCTCATGCCTGTAACCTCAGCACTTGCGAGGCTGAGGCAGAAGGATAAGTTCCAGGCCACATAATGGCACCCTCCACCAAACAGAAGTCAGAAAAAAATAAGCAGCTCCACCCAACTATCAACCCCTCCTCTCTTTCTTTCCTTCACTCTTGGCACCAAGTACCCCAATGTTTTGATCCTACATCAGCCTGTCTGATTTGTCTCCAATAGAATCAGAAGACTCTTTCCTGGTTATTTCCTGCTTCTACCTGTCCAAAGGATATTCAGACTGAAAATGAAAGATCTAAATACATGTGACCCATGGGCATAGTTCTCAGCTTTGGGCACATTATAGAATCACATGCAGATGTTACAGGCATGGATTGGGGGCTGGAGAATACCCACTGAGGTCTGTAGGTTCTCCTGTCACACATGGACAGTGGTAGAACAGAGATGATTTTTTTTTTAAGGTGGAAAAGCACTTCTGAGGTTGGAGAAAGGTCAAAGGTTCAGTGGCATCTGCCTTAGGGCAGGTTGGGACAGTTGTATAGTATGTACTTTTTCTGGGTACAACAGCTTTGGAGAGGAGGCGTTACCCAACTGCCTTCTTTGATATGCTAATCTCACTGCCTCTCTAAACACACTACTCTCCTGCTCCAGGGAGATTTTTAAAGACATGAATTCTTTCTGTAGTGGTAAAAAATATTTTTAAAAAAAGAAGGAAGGTTTGGGTCCTTTCCTGGCCATCATAAAAGATCACAGCCCCCAAAAGATGACAAATTATGAACCTGCTCATGTACATAGGAGCCATTCAGTGCGCAAAAACTCAAAGCGAGGGCAAGATGCTGGAATTTTATTCACTTGTTCTATTTTTGATAATCTGAATTTTAACTGAACTTTTCCATTTTCATACAATATAATTTGATGATAATTGGGTCTCCTTTCCTCTCGGACTGCTCCTTATTGCCTCCTGCTCAGTTTAAAGTATCGCATTATATACACAGGCCTAGAGTCTAATTAGTGTCCCCAAATGTCCTTCAGTGTGGATGCATCCACTGGAGCCTGGGTAACCTACCGAGACAGTCCCATCCTTGAAAGAGGCTGTCTCTGCCCTCCCAGCAGCCATCATTGCCAAAACTTGCTTAGGTTCTGTTGAGGATTCTTACCCACTTCCCCATGTCTATGCTGGGGTTTTCTCTGGTTTGAGCTTGAATGGGACATGTACATGCCGACACTGCTGCTGTGAGTTCATACGAGTAACTGACCAGCTGTCTGGAAAACTGTTTCCCTGCGGTCACCCACCACCTCTTACCACTTCTTACAATCTTCTTGCTCCCTCTTTGGAAATGCGCGATGATCCTTGAGCCTTGGGAGGCAGAAGTTTGATGTAGATGTCTTATTCAGGGATGAGTGCTCTGCAGCCCCTGGTTCTCTGCATGTTGGCCAGTTGTGACTCTGTGTTAATCATCATCTGCTATATCAAGACGTTTCCTCAAGACTCACCCCACCACAGAGATACATGCACGGCCATGTTTATTGCAGCTCTCTTCACAATAGCAAGGAGCTGGAACCAACCTAAATGCCCCTCAAGAGTGGATAGAGAAAATGTGGTACATCTACACAATGGAGTTCTATGCAGTAGTAAAGAAAGACGACATCACAAGCTTTGCAGGAAAATGGCTGGAGCTAGAGGACATCATGCTGAGTGAAGTAACACAGTCCCAGAAAAACAAACGACGAATGGTATCCCTCATCTGTGGATGCTAGTGCCAATTACCCAGTTGTAAGTATTTCTTGTCTAGGGCCCCCTGAGCTTTTGTACAAAGCAGTTGGGCATAATGCATTTTGGAAACAACAACAACAACAACAACAACAGAAAAGACTGCATCAAAGAACTGACTGAAACAGTGAACTTCTGCTCAAAACAGTCAACTTCCCCATGGACAATATTGAGAAAGACTAAGAGATGAAAAGCATGTTTGGCAGAATGTATGAGCTCTGGCGGGGTGGGGGAATGGGCAGGAACACGGGTCTAGATTTGTTAAAAATAAATAAATTAAAAAAAAAAAGAAGTTTCTCAGGTAAGAGTTAAGAGATGCATTAATCCATAAGTATAACAATGAGTCATTAGTCATCAGTTTAATACTATATTTATTTAGGAGAATAATAGTATTGGGCACTCCCCTATGGAGTGTCACCTGTCTAGCCTCCGGTTCCTAAGTCTGATAATGTCAGGTATGGGTTTCATCCTATGAAGCTGACCTTAAATCCAATTAAGGAGTTGTTGGTTATGCCCATATATTCGAGCCACCAATGGACATATCTTGCAAGGGCAGTTTATATACCATTTCACAGGAAGAAGGCAATGGAGGAGAGTGAAGCATTAAAGGAAGACCCTGGGAAGAATCTCACTGAGAACAAAGGGTGTCACACATGTAGATGAAGTCTGCTCAGGAAAATAGGTGAAAGGTCCGTCAGAATTTGGTGATCATTCAGCCCCCCGCCTTCTGCAAAGATTGGTTTTTCTTTGGTTGTTTGATGAGATACATAGGGAGGGAGCTTAAGAATTGCACTTATCGGTCAGACAAGGGAACTTTCCGATGGAGATCTTTTCTCTGAAACAGAGGAGAAACAGAAATTCGTTTTGGAACCACATGTCAAATAGTCAAAATGAGGTTATTTCTGAACCCTAACACTGCCACCTACCTCTTAATAGTGCTGCAGAGACCAATACAAGATCACAAGATCTTGGCAAAAATGTAGGACATTAATTTAGTCAAGGGAAAACATTAAAGAAACCCCAAAGTTGAGCGTGTTCTGTAACTTCTTGGAGGGAACTCCTTAAGACTAGGCATGTTCTCAAGGGAGGATGTTCCTGCAAGAAAGCTCAATAAAACTCAGGAAGTAAAAAACTCAATAGCTTCGGGAAGTCCCTGAAACTGTCCAGACTCATTAGCCACCTGCCAAACATAAGCAAGCAGTAAGGACTGTAGGAGAGCTGCTCTCAGAGAAGCTGAGCTGCCTAGACTGGCTCAGACCACCCCAGCTGCCTGAAAGAGATGTTCTCAGACCTGCTGAGCAGCAGCCTGCAGGTTGTAAGGTAAGCTGCACTTTTCCAGCTTTCATGAGCTGTCACTGTGCTGCGGTGGGCTTTTTGTGACACAACTGTCTTTGAGTCATTTCTGCTCCCGTAAGTGACCCCAATAAACCCACCATTCACCTTCTGGACTTTGCTAGTATCCTTCCTTTGATCTGTCATCTATTCATGATCTGAACTAGAAATTTGTTCCTATCTCCCCAGATATAATATTCCACAACAGAAAGATATTCTGTAAACAAACAAACAAACCTGGTTTGTTTAGTCTTTAAATGATAAGGTCACAAAAAACATGGGGACTATTTCCTTACAGGAAACTGAATTGGAGTTATGCCTGTACATTAATTAGATCTTGGACTGGAAGCTGGATGAGAGCAGTGACACCAGAGGCTTCTTTGTGGAAACTGGAGTAAGGTTTGTAGACTGGATAATACAATTGTTCCCACGTTGACTTCTTGATTATGATAATTATACGGTGCTTATGTAAGACAAAATGATGAAGCAACCTGAGAGAATCTGAATAAATGGAATACAAGAGTTATTTGCACTATTTTTACACTCTTTGGTACATTTTATAGTATTTGAAAATAAAAAGTTAAAATTTAAAGACTGATGCCTGGATCCCATGTCCAGATATTCTGATGTAATTCATCTGAGATGTGACATAGTTGGCTATCAGGTTGTTGATCCCAAGCTGACCATCCCATGCAACCAGGACTGAGAACCCTGGACTTGATGCCTAGAAATAATCTCTAAGCTGCCTGTATATTACAGAACTTGTAGCGAATGGAGCTGGAGTTAAAGGTTTTAAAAAAATACCTGATTTTATGAGGGTCCTAAATACAGGCTCCCTAAGAGCCTAGCAAGCAGTATAATTGTGCAGAGGCAGACAGAAGATAACAGGAATAATGGGAATAGACCTGGATTAAAATTAGTCTACATTTTAAGAATATCCCAGAATTAGCCAGGCGTGGTGGTGCATGCCTTTAATCCTAGCACTCGGGAGGCAGAGGCAGGCAGATCTTTGTGAGTTCAAGGCCAGCCTGGTCTACAGAGTGAGTTCCAGGACAGCTGGGGCTACAGGGAGACCCTGTCTCAAAGAGACAAAAAAGTAAAATTTAAAAAAAAAGAATATCATCCCAAATTGGCAGGCCTATATGGTGACAGGGGTCATCTTGCTGTAAGAGAAAAGGCAGAGAGTTGTGGCCATGCTTTGTAGGTGTAGAAATCATCAGAACATTTGAAAACGTTCCTACTGTGGGCCAGATGTTATGCTTAGGCATTAGGCTCATGGTATATTTAAAGTAAACTGGAAAAAGGATAATATGCATTTAATAACTTCTCGAGGATAATGCTGACTGCAAGTTACACAAACTGTTCCAAACCATCAGGCAATTTAATATCCACCCTAACACAAAGTCTGGCTAACAATGTCCTGGGAATCTGGGTTCTTCTCTCCTCTTTTCCCCATCCTCAAAGCCATGCTTGCCCTCCTATTAGCTCTCCAAAAGGGCTGCAAGGATATCCAGACAAAACATCCAGGAAACAACCTTTCAGGCCTTGTTAACTCTTAGGAACTTAGAATCTGTCTGGAAACCTTTTATTAGACATCGTCATATGTTCCAATGTTCCAAATTGGGTCACATGTTTGTTTCTAAGCTAAGCGTTGCACCCCCCAACCCCCAGCCCCTCCACTCTATCTACATTCCCCACCACCACCACCACCACCACCACCCTCCCCCCACACACACACCTTCCACCTCCTTACCCTTCTATCAGCATATTAGATTTCCAGCTTGGACTTAGACTAAGCCTGTCTGCCAGATGGGGCTACCCTCTTCTGAGACATGAAGGGTCAGGACAGATACTACCCCAAAACTGAGGTGGAGGTGAGGAATGAGCACTGTGTAACCTGATAGTGGGGTTCACAATGAATATTATTTTATACCAGATGTTTCTGAGACATTAAAGCAGACAATTACAGAAGACACTGGGCTATGTAAATACACAATCTAGCTACACACACTCGAAAATTAAGTAGTTTAACATTGAAACCTGTGGCATATAGTGGAGGGGAAAAAAGGTTTACCAAGGCGCTACCATTAGCAGATGAATTATTTTGAGCAACTCACTTATTTTACTGGATGTCACTTTTTTACCTTAAGAAAAGTAGCTGATCCAGGCAGTTTCTAAGATCACTCCCAACATCAATAACCAATTAGTTGTATCCCTGGTTTACTAAGCTCATTCTCCTAATTACTTCCTGTTGCTGTGATAAAACATTGACCAAAACAAACTCAAGGAGGAAAGGGTTTATTTCATCTTACGTCCCAGGTCACAGTTTACCATTAAGGGAAGTCAGGGCAGGAACCTGGAGGCAGGAGCTGAAGCACAGAGCATGGAGGAACACTGCTCACGGGCTGGCTCCCCTGGCTGGTTCTCGGCCTGCTTTCTTACACAACACAGGACCACCTGTCCAGGGATGGCACCACCCACAGTGGGCTGAGCCCTGCTCAGCCCACATCATTCAACTATCAAAGAAATGCCCCACAGACATGGTCACAAGCCAATCCAATGGAGGAAATTTCTCAATTGAGGTTCCTTCTACCCAGGTGTGTCAATTTGACAGCTGAAGTTATCCAGCACACTCCCTAAAAAAATTAAGGAGTTGAAGAACTGGTATTAGTAATGTCTCTCCCAGTAAATACTTCTTGATGTTACAGTTTACCAGTGTTCCTTTTGTTCAGTACATCATGTCTGCTTTCAGCAAAAACAAATAAAAAAGCATGATAAAAGATAGAGGAGAAAACCCAAAAAACACAACAGATGGTTTAAGGAGGCAAAGCCAGCTATCAGAACCAGGCTCAGATGCAACAATGATACTGGAATTATTAGGCCAGGGATTTAAAAACAGTTATTAATATATGCTAAGAGCTATGAGAATTGAAACTGGTGGGTGAGGTCAATGTAGCAGTGAGAATTCTAAGAAAGAAATGCTGGAGTGGCTACGGAGATGGCTTAGCAGGTAAGAGTGCTGGGTGCTGTTACAGAGAACCTGAGTTTGGTTCCCAGCACCCATACTGAGTGGTTCGAAACCAGCTGTGACTCCAGTGCCAAGGAACCTGACGCCCTTTTCTTTCCTCTTCTGGCACCCACATATAAACATACACAGAGATATACATGCATATGTATACATAAAATAAAGCTTAAAAAAAGAAAATGCTACAGTTAAAAAAGCATTATGACACACAGTGCTTTGGATGGACTCATTAGCCTACTAGATTCAGCTCAGGAAAAAAATCTCTGAGCTTGAGGAAATGTCAGTAACCATCTTCCAAAAAGCCCAGAGATAAACCAGTAAACAGTAGCTAAGAACTATGAGAGAAAGCTAGGGGGCCTGTGATAGTCAATCTTGGTTGTTCCTGGACACACCTGGGAAGAGGGGACCTCAAGTGAGGAATCTCCTCTGTTAGATTGACCTGTGGGCAGATGTCTAGGGTATTTCCTTGATTGCTAACTGGTGCAGGAGGGTCCAGCTGACTGTGGACAGTGCCATCCCCAGCAGGTGGGCCTGAGCTGTACAAGATAATCGAATATGAGTTAGGGAGCAAGCCAGCAAGCAGCATTCCTCTGGGGCTTCTGTTTCCAGTTCCTGTCCTACCGTGTCCCTGCTCTGACTTTCCTCAAGGAAGGACAGTAACCCGTTAGCTGAAATAAACCCTTTCCTCCCCACATTGCTAGGACCATAGAGAGGATCTGCATGTGTGGCTAGAAGGCCAGCCAGGGGTGCACACTCTGTGTACCCAACTGCCCAGGTGGGGACCAGTGCCTGGGACAAAGGATTCAACCCCTCCTCACCCCCTGCTCAAGCTAGTGATACTGAGGTGGAAAGTATAAACTGCTGGTGCTGCAGTTTAATGCTGTTGGGAGGATCCAGCAGTGTCAGTGATTGGAGGCTGCATAGCCAAAACTGGGGAAGAAACCAACAGGAAGCAAACTGAGTGACCAACCACTCCTCCATATTAAGATTTGAGATTAGCAACAGAAGGCAAACAAACAAAGGAGGAAAACAACAACAACAAATACACATGCCAAAAACACAACAGAAAAAGAACAATATGGGAAAGGCTCAAAATAAATCCCTACCAAACTCAACCAAGCCTGTAGAAGATCCCAACAACGAGATCTCCCTGGAAGAGAACCAAGATACTGACCTTAGAAGAACAATTGTAGACATATTCAAAGACTATAAAGAATAAATCAGAGAACTAAAGGGAGAGAATGAAAAACTCATGAAGGAACTAGAAGGAAAGAATGAAATACTCTGGAAAGAACTAAAAGGAGAGATTGATAAACTCAGAAAAGAACTAGATGAAGATAAATACAAACTCTGAAAAGAACTAGAGGGAGAGAATGACAAACTCCAGAAGGAAGTGGAAACATTGGAAAGATCTCAGGCTGAAAGGAAAAAAGAAACTGACCAGCAAAGCAAGGAGCTACAAGAAAAGAATGAAAACCTCCAAAAGGAAGGGGAAATACTGAAGAAATCACAGGATGAAATAAAAAAGGAAATTGAACATTCATCCAATCAGCAAGAAAGGATGGGAAAAAGCCTCAGAAGCAGAAAAAAGAATATCAGACCTACAGGATAACACAGCGCAGCTAGAAACCTCAAGTAAAGAAGGATAAAATACTGAAAGCCACAAGAGAAAAACAACAAGTTACATACAAGGGGAAACCCATCAGAATCACACCTGACTTAGTGCAAACTGTGAAAGCCAGAAGAACATGGACCAAAGTATTCCCAGTACTAAATGACTTTAGATGCCAACCCAGATTATTATACCCAGCAAAAATGTCAATCATAGTTGAAGGAGAAAGAAAAATATTTCATGACATAAACAAAATGAAAGAACACGTGTCAAGGGGCTGGAGAGATGGCCTAGCGGTTGGGAGCGCCGGTGCTCTTGCAGAGGACCCGGGTTCGATCCCCAGCACCCACATGGCGGCCGAGAACTGTCTGAAACTCCAGTTCCAGGAGAACTCCAGCTCCAGGGGAATCCGAGACCCTCTTCTGACCTCCGTGGCATTGCACGACACGGGTGCACAGACCTGCATGCAGACAGTACATTCGTACACATACAGAAATAAATAATAATAAAAAAAATTAAAAAAAAAAAGAAAGAACACATGTCAAAAAAACACTTCAGAAAATACTCAAAGCAATTCAAACAACAGAGGAAAGGAGCAACTATCCTTAAGGAACCCAAGAGAGAACTTACCAAAGCATAATAGAGTGAATAAATACCTAGACCAAGAATGCAAATGAAAAATAAGTTGAAAGGAAACGACATACATCTCTCAATAATACCTTAAATATAATGGTCTAAACTCCCCACATCAAAGACATAGACTGGGAGGATGGATTAGGAAAAGATCTCCAATATGCGTCCAAGAAACCATCTCACCCTCAAGGACAGACAGCACCTTAGAGTGAAAGGAGTGGAAAAAAATATTCCAAGCAATGGTACCAAAAAGCAAGCAGGCGTGACTATTCTAATTCAGACAAATAGACCTCAGAGTAAAATTAATCAGAAAAGACAAAGAGGGCCATTTATCCTTATCAAAGGAACAATTAACCCAGAAGATTTCACAATCTTAAATATTTATGCACCAAACTCTGGTGCATGGAAATTTATAAACACATTCCTTCAGGACCTCAAGATGCAGATTAATCCCAGTACCCTAATAGTGGGGGACTTCAGTACCCCCACTGAGCCACCTGGATAGGTCAACTGGACAAAAAATAAACAGAGAGACATCAGAACTGAACAATACAATACACCAAACGGACCTCACAGACATCTACAGAATATTCCATCCAAACACCAGAGAATATACTTTCTACTCAGTGCCCCAATAGAACATTCTCTAAAATTGACCACATACTGGGACACAAAAAGAAACCTCAACAAATGCAAAAGGATTGAAATTATCCCATGCATTCTATCAGACCAAAGTGCAATAAAGCTCAATATTAACACCAGGGTAAGCCCTACTAACTACAAGAACACATGGAAACAAAACAAAACAATACTGACAATGAGTTGGTCAGAGAAGAAAAAAGAATGAAATAAAAGCATTTCCTGGAATAAACGAAAATGACAATACAACACAACAAAACCTGTCGGAAACATTAAAGTCAGTCCTAAGAGGGAAATGTATAGCCCTAGTGCCCTTATTAAAAAAAAAAAAAAAAAACAACAGAAAGAGAACAAGTAAACGATCTAACACTGCAGCTAAAAACACTTGAAAGACAACAACGAATGAACCCTAAACCCAGCAGACAGGAAGAAATGACAAAAAGCAGAGTAGAAATCAATGAAATAGAAACAAAGAAAACTATACAAAAAAAATCAATAAATCCAAAAGCTGGTTCTTTGAAAAGATAAACAAAATAGACAGACCTCTAGCCCAGTTAACCAAAAGAAAGAAAGAGCAACTCCAAATCAATAGCATTTGTGATGAGAGGGGAAACATCACAACAGATAAAAGACCCAGACAATCATATGAGAATACTTCAAAAACCTATACTCTACTAAATTTGAAAACCTAAGAGAAATGGATGAATATCTGAAATCCTGGGATTCGCCAAAGCTTAACCAAGAAGAGACTGACAGCTTAAACAGACCCATAACACCTGAGGAAATTGAAGATATAATAAAAAGCCTCCCAACTAAAAAAAGCCCAGGTCCAGATGGTTTCACAGCAGAATTCTATAAAACATTTAAAGAGGTCTTACAACCATTACTACTCAAACTTTTCAGAAGGATACAGACAGAGGGAAATATCCCAAATTCCTTCTACGAAGCCAGCATCAATCTAATACCCAAACCAGGCAAAGACACAAACAAGAAAGAAAACTATAGACCCATATCATTGACGAACACGGATGTGAAAATTCTCAACAAAATACTTGCAAATCGCATACAGACCCACATCAAAAAGATCATCCATCATGACCAGGTTGAATTCATACCAGAGATGCAGGGATGGTTCAACATATGTAAATCAATAAAACATAAATGGACTTAAAGACAAAAGCCACACAATCATTTCAATTGATGCAGAAAAAATCCAGCATCCCTTCATGCTTAAAATCTTAGAAGGAATTGGACTGGAGGTATTATTCCTCAATGTAATCAAAGCCATATACAAGAAACCCACAGCCAACATCATCCTAAATGGAGAAAAGTTGCAAGCATTCCCCTTAAGCCAGGAACATAGCAAGTCTGTCCACTATCGCCACTCCTCTTCAATATAGCACTTGAAATGCTTGCTAGGGCAATAAGGCAAGAAAGTGAAATTAAAGGAGTACTAATTGGAAAAGAGGAAGTCAAACTATCTCTTTTTTTGCAGATGATATGATAGTTTTCCCAGGGATGCTAAAAACTCCACCAAAAAACTCTTAGAAACAATCAAAAGTTTCAGTAAAGTGGCAGGATACAAAATAAACCTAGAAAAATCAGTAGCCTTGTTGGTGTAAACCAACAATAAGTGACTGGAGAAGGAATATAAGGAGACCTTCCCAATCACAATAGCCTCAAAAAATAAAATAAAATACCTAGGGATAAACCTAACCAAAGACCTCTACAACAAAAATTTTAAAACCCTGAAGAAGGAGATTGAAAATGACATCAAAAGATGGAAAGACCTCCCATGCTCATGGATTGGAAAAATTAATATAGTAAAAATTTCCATTCTACCCAAATTAATATACAAATTCAATGCAATCCCAATCAAAATCCCCATGAGCTTTTTCACAGACTTAGAAAAAAAAATCCTTAAATTCATATGGAAAAACAAAAGACCCCGAATAGCTAAAGCAACCCTGAGTGAAAAGTGCAATACTGGGGGGATTACATTACCAGACTTCAAGCTATACTACAGGGCTATAATCATAAAGACAGCCTGGTACTGGCAAAAAAACAGAACCATTGACCAATGGAACAAAATTGAAGATCCAAACTTGAGCTCATATAACTTCAGCCACCTCATATTTGACAAAGGGGCCAAAACTCAATGAGGAAAGTTAGCATCTTCAGCAAATGGTATTGGCAAAACTGGATCACCATTTGTAGAAGAACAAAATTAAACCCCTATCTCTCACCCTGTACAAAAATAAACTCCAAGTGGATCAAAGATCTCAACCTAAAACCTGAAACCGTGAAGGTGATAGAAGAAAATGTTGGCAGCAACCTACAAGACGTAGGTGTAGGAAAAGACTTTCTAAATCAAAAAGCAGCTGCCCAGGAAATAAGGAAAACAGCTGACAAGTGGGACCTCACCAAACTCAAAAGCTTTTGTACAGCTAAAGAAACAATCAAGGAAGTGAAGAGAAAACCCACAGAGTGGGAGGAAACCTTCACCACTGATACATCAGACAAAGCATTAACATCCAGAATATATAAGCTACTTAAAGAACAAAGAAGTAAGAAAACAAATGACCTACTCAAAAGATGGAGTAAAGAGCTGAACAGCAGTAAGGAAGTAAAGATGGCTGAGAAACATCTTAAAAAGTATTCAACATCATTAATAATTAAGGAAATGCACATTAAAACACACTAAGGTATCATCTCACTCCAATAAGACTAGCCAAGATCAAGAAAACATAAGACACCAAATGCTGGAGAGGTTGTGGGGAAAGGGGAACACTCATCCACTGCTGGTGGGAATGTAAACTGGTACAACCACTGTGGAAAGCATTGTGGAGACCCCTTAAAAAACTCAAAATGAGCCTACTACCTGACCCAGCCATACCACTCCTGTGCATATACCCACAAGACACATCCTACCGCAAAGATATATGCATAGCTATGCTTATTGCAGCTCTCTTCACAATAGCAAATATGTGGAACCAACCCCAATGCCCCTCAACTTATGACTGGATAAAAAAAAAAAATGTGGTACATCTACACAATAGAGTTCTATGCAGCAGTAAAGAAAGATGACATCGCCGGGCGTGGTGGCGCATGCCTTTAATCCTAGCACTTGGGAGGCAGAGGCAGGCGGATCTTTGTGAGTTCAAGGCCAGCCTGATCTACAGAGTGAGTTCCAGGACAGCTGGGACTACAGGGAGACCCTGTCTCGAAAAGACCAAAAAAAAAAAAAAAAAAAAAAAAAAGATGACATCATGAGCTTTGCTGGTGAATGGAAGGAACTCGAAGCAATTATACTAAGTGAAGTAACACAGTCCCAGAAAGAAAAAAAAGGCGAATGGTTTCCCTCATTTGTGGATGCTAACACCAAATCCCCAGTTGGCAGTCAAACTGGGCAACTTTATTATTATATTTCATTGTATCTAAAGCAACTGTGCTATTACGATGTGAATCTATAAATGGGCTCTAGAATTATCCTACCACTTATACTCACACATTGTAATTACCATATATAGATGGAGGGTATGTAGTCATATTCTAAAAAAAGAATGTAAAGTTACATGACCTTATACCTGCATGCAAATTTACTGTTGAAATGTGAATCTTTAAATGTGTTTAATTTCAGAATTTTTAATTTTGACTTATGTGTGGAGTGTATATGTGCATATTTTGGAATAATATAAAAAATAAAATTAAATATATTTTGTTCAATTGATATAAAATTCAGTTGTATATCAATTATACACAATTTCAATAATTTGTAGCTTCAAATCAAAGAATATGTAGAATTCTATGATGTACTGTTGAAGAACTAATGCTAATAGCCCAAATAAGAACACCTGTGAGATGACTTTTGCTCTTAGATTAAGAGCAAATAAAGATATGGTCCTTAGAATTAAAAAAAAAAAATAGAGCACCAAATGCTCTTGCAGAGGACCCAGGTTTGATTCCCAGCACCCACATGGCAGCTAAGAACTGTCTTTAACTCCAGTTTCAGGGGAATCTGACACCCTCTTCTGACCTCCGTGGCATTACAAGACAGTACATTCACACACATAAAAAATAATAAATAAAAAAATTTAAAAAGAGAGAGGATTATTTTTGCCACAAACACCCTTAAATGAATGTAAAATAATATAGGACATAGAGTTTATGTCATCAGAACACACTGGAGTTAAACTACACACCAATAATTAAAAGATAGCAGCCAGGCATGGTGGTGCAGGCCTTTAATCCAAGCACTTGGGAGGCAGAAGCAGGTGGATCTCTGTGAGTTCAAGGCCAGCCTGGTCTACATAGTGAGTTCCAGGACAGCTCAGGCTACAGGGAGACCTTGTCTCAAAAAGTCCAAAAAAAATAGCTAGAAAATCCCCCCAAACACTTAGAAATTGACATATACCTAATATATGGACTGAAGAATAAGTCTTGGAGAAATTTAAAATATTTTAACTTGGAGCTAGAGAGATGGCTTGGTGATTAAGTAAGCACTGGCTGTTCTTGCAGAATACCTGGGTTCAAATCCTAGCACCCACATGGTGGCTAACGGCCATCTATAACTCCAGTGCCAAGGGATCCGATGGCTTCTTTTGTGTCCTAGGCTGTTGCAAGGCCACAGGTGCATTGCATGCAGGGATAAGCACTCATAAGCATAAAATAAATATAAACAATTTAAAATCAACATTTCAAAATCTGTAATACACAATGGAAACAGTGCTTACAGGTTTTTGTAGCACTGAGTGCTTTTATTAGACAATATAAAAGATCAAAATCCATAATGCAACTTTCTACCCTCAGGAACCAGAAATACAAGATTTTACCCAATTAAGACAAAAATCAAGACAATTAGAGCAGATTTCAGTGAATCTAGAGTAGGAAATCAATGAAACCAAAGCCTGCTTCTTTGAAAAGACGACTGAAAACTTTAAGCAAACTAAGGAAAAGGAAGATCCAGGTTGCTAACATCAGAAATGACAGATGGGCACTGTAGGTCTCAGGAATATTGAGAAGATGATAAAGGATTGCTTTGAACTTTTGCTTTTGAGTAGCTCCATGACCACAAAAGTAATAACCTAGGTGAAAAAGGTCAGTTATCCGAGAGACACAATCTACCTAAACTCACACAAGCAGAAATAGATGATCTGAATAAGTCTGTATTAAGTTAGCTGAATCAATAATCAGTAACTTTCCAAAACAGAAAGTACTGGGCCATATTATTCACTGGTATATTTTAAGAAAAAAAAACTCAGTTTTCTCAAATTCCAGGAGAGAAGCAGAGGAAACACTTCCCAAAATAATTGTAATTAATTTCTGATTTGATCATTTATTATGTCCAGGAGCTTCTTTTCTTTTTAAGAGTTTAAGATTTATTTTATATATTTAGGTGTCTCAGCATTGTGTTTATCTCTTTACAATTGTTATCGGACCATTAAATACTGACCTTCTCATCTCGTGACACCTTTGATTTGAAGGATATTTGACCAGGTTGTAACTATAATCACCGCTGCTATCTCAAGCTATCACCAGGACATCATCTACCTCTTCATTTTCAGGTCATGTGTTCTAAACAGGAGCATATAGTTGCTTAGAGCTGAGTCTTACAAGGGGCATATAGTTAGACCTAGTTATTTAATCCACTTAGCAATTTGATCCATTTTGTTTTGTTTCCTGATTGGTTTACAGCTCCTTCCTTTGTTTCTTGTTGATATCTTTTATTTGATTGGTTTTCTTCTTCCCTCTGTGTATATATTAGTTAAAATGTTATATATATATATATATATATATATATATATATATGTCTAGTACCTATTTGGTAGGGGAGTGCAGATACTGAGGGGATCTAATTATGATCAAAATATATTGTATGAGATTAACAAAAATTAAATTAAACTTTTTTAGTTATCATACAAAATAATGGGCTTCCCGCATTTTCCCACACATCACTGCACAGCCTACCACCCCTCTGTCCTCTGCTCCCACCTTACGGGTGCCCTTCTGCTCCCAAGCAGTCCCTTCTTCATCCGTTTCATTTATATGTGTGCTGATGTAGCTACATTCAGGCTCCCATGAGAGAACAGGTTGCATTTTGTCTTCTTTCCCCTTTATCCCCTCTTGTTCCCCCTCCACCTCCCTTTAACCCACTTCTACCTTCATAGACCCCTTCCACTTCCATGGTATAGACATTTAATCTGGATTTCATATTCAAGGCAACAGCTGTTCTAGTTCCCTTTCTGAGTTGCCTTAACAAGATGAGTCCAGGTTGTAGCCTTGACTCTGACCCTAGGCAAAAACAAAAGCCCTGGATTCACTCCATGAAAGAAGGCGTGCTCTGCAGGTTTGGCTCTGGGGAACAATATATACGTGCGATTCAAGAACCACAGCAAATAGGGCTCAGTGGCAACTCGGGCTGTAGACAGTGAAGTGTCATAGCAGTGGCTCTAGGCCTTAGAACAGTGGACACTGGCAACAGAGGCTGTGGACAATGAAACATCATGAAGCGGTGACCCTAGACCTTGGAACATGGATGCTGTGGTATCCTCCCCCCCCCCACACACACACAATGGTGCTGTAGGCGTGGCAGCAGGCTGCTGGACTGGGAAACTCAGATCACATTTCCATCCATAGACAGGAAGCATAGAGAGCAAACTGGGAGTTGGGTAAAGATATAGACTCTCAGAGCCTGACAGCAGTGACAGTTCTCCAGGTCACCACCTCATAAAGGTTCCATAACCTCCCGGACACAGTGCCACCAAGTATTTAAAAAAAGCCTATTGGGGGCATGTCTCATTCAAACCACCGTAATAACCAAAGATTAATGTAACTTTTTTTAAACAAATGCACAGGATTACACACCCCTGACATTAGGCTTAACTCTACATGAGTTATTATTCAGGCAACTATTTCTCACTAATGATTATCTCCTTAATAAGGAAAATGGTGCCCAGATATCATACCTCGTGACCTTGGCTCAATTCCACCACTCCAGTGCCTATACAGGACATGCCCACCTAAAAAGGGACTGCTGGCTAATTATCGTCTCTGTCTCCCTATCTGGAAGCCATCTGAGAGAGAACTCACACAGTGACAACAGCCATTCAGCAGCTGTCCAAGTGTCCAAAAGCAGATCCTGAGTTCACCACTCTTGAGTCTAGAGCCTTCTAAGCCAATGCCAAAAATAAGGAGATAGATGCCCAATGGACAGACGCTCTTGTGAGCCCATCAAGAGAGTCTAATGGACTTCGATTTGAATATTTAAAAAAATATCTTCTGTTGTGGCTGTCCCATAAATGAAACTACTGAAGGTGCTCAGCGGCCCCATTTAATGACCCCACAAGCCAACGTGAATGTTCCGGTTCCCTAAATGTCTGATAGGGTCACCTCTTCAGAGAGGGTCACCTCTTCGGAGAGGGTCAGGACAAGAACAGGGGCTAAAAAATGATTGGGCAAACTTAGGGCAGGAACCCCCAAAGCTGCTGTAACAGAAATGTCCTTTAGTTCTCTGGCTGGGAAAAGGTGACATGGTTTCTGACCTCCTGACTGAGCACCCCTGCCCGGAGGCTGTCTGTGAGTGTGAGACCGAGTCGCCTGGCCAGACATCAATCCCTTCTGGTGACCGCAAGAAACTAACTCTCTAGACACCCATGGTAAAAATGCTTGTTTCTGGAGATGCCATAACGCGCCAGGGCAGGTTTGAAAGGTTATTCCTGGACAAACTGTCAGCCCATGAAAGGAAACAGCCAGAATTGACCAGAGTCCAAGTCAACAGCTCCAGAGAGAGTGGACTGTTTTACCTCTCATCCACCTGTGCCCCTTTTCTAAGCCTAGGGAACAACCTGCGGAAGAGGGGGCGTGGTAGAATGTAAGGGCTGCGATTGGGGTGAATGGTGAAACTACAGCAATGTAGTCTGGACACTCATTTGATCAACTTGATTGAACAAACAACCT
>VZQC01015009.1:3130577-3151761 GCA_009823505.1 Rhizomys pruinosus | reverse complement strand
GGAGGGAAAGGGAAATAAGCCTGAACTGAATTGGAAAAAATGTATGAAATGCACAAAGCATCAATAAAAACTAATTTAAAAAAAATGCTTGTTTTTGTTACCTAATTCTAGCCCATTTCCTAAATGACTTGAGGATTAGCTCTTCAGAGGGGGGACGATTATAAAACAGAACATTAGTACCTCTGGGTGGAGACAAGCTACTGTCTCTTCCCTTAAAAGTTAATCCAGTTGGGCTAGTCATTAACTGGCTAAGGTGAGATGGTTCATCTCTCAGGAAGATATCCCAACCTTACATTATGTTAAAGACTTAGGAGGAATAATTATCCTTTTAATGAGATAATGTACTTTTTCTTCCCAGAATTCCTGCTCTCTGTAGTCGCTCCAAAGTTGCCACCAAGCTCTGCGGGTTCTGTCTCCCTGCTGGCTTTTCCTTTTTCTTCTGCCTTCTTCTTTTGGATGGTGGCCGGACCCTAAGCCTCCTTTCCCCTAACACGTTGGGCCTCGCTCCTTTGAAGGCTCTCCTTCACATCACGTGGCTGTTTGCCATGCTGACCGCCATGCAACTTAACTCAAATGGCTTGCTTTCCTTCTCTTCTCCACATGCCTCCCCCAGATAGCTGTTGAGATTGCAGCATGACCTCTTTGGGCAGTTTCTCCGGTCCCTTAATTTCCAAGAGAATATTCTGATTTTAACTTATTGTGTAATTGCTGTATTCTTTAGGAATAGCAGTCTAGATATGTTTAGTCCTTAAGCTGCTGCCATTGAAGAGCTGAATTCTGCCTGTTCTCAGGCAGACACTGGGATGAAATGAGCAAGGTTAATGCTGACACCTACTGTCAGAAGACGGTGTGAGCTGCTCTCCCACACCAACGCTGCTGCTGCTGCTGCTGCTGCTGCTGCTGCTGCTGCTGCTGCTGCAGCTGAAGGAACCGCTCAGGAGATCTGCAGCTAATTGTCCTGAAAAGTCAGGCAAGATTAGTCATTTTGAGATAAACACGTGGAAGAGTCTGGAAGCAGAGGATAAATGAATGTCAATAATTATGTCCATTTTTCTCACCCAGGAGCTCTCTTGAGGCTCTGACCTCTTTAACAAACTGGTCACTCTTGTTTACACAGTATCGTTCTGTCCCCCACACTTTAAAGAACAGTTAGATAGTGCTATCGGCTTCAGAACGGGGGGGGGGGCGGGAGGGAGATAGCAGTGCGGGAAGCTTCCTTGACCTTGGTCTTCCTACTCCCACACATTACTCTAGATTCTTAACTAGCTATCTTTCCGTCATCTTTATTTTTGCCTTGAAATATTTTCCACTGCAACCTGGGTCATAGCTATGACATTATGTCACTGTGCCTATTTCAAAAGCTGTGTATCATGTGAGGTCTCACACTTCATCACTTCACAGTTACTTAGGTGCCTTGTGAATAGCTATTACCTAGACTGGTAGGAAGCAACCCAGAATGCATTCTTTTTTTTTTTTTTGTTTTTTGGTCTTTTCAGACAAGGTCTCCCTGAGTCCCAGCTGTCCGTACTGGAACTCATCTGTAGACCAGGCTGGCTTGAACTCATAAAGATCTGCCTGCCTTTGCCTCCTGAGTGCTAGGATAAGGCGTGGGCCACCATGCCCAGAAAGAATGCATTCTTGCAGTCAAATGGAAACACACAGAGTCTGGCTCAGGGCCAAGTGTGCTGACTGTACAACAAATCAAGAATGTCAATACCTGGCATTATTCATCCTTGTCATCCAGAGGAAGATTGGGCAGGCCCAGGAAGATAGACTAGAAACCTCTGCAGCTTTTGATTAGATAATCAAACCCGTGCTTTCCCTCCCCCAACCCCTGAACATTCAAGCTAATGTTCTACCTGGCCATACCATCTTCTCCTTGCATGCCTCATTCTGGCCCACTGCACTTCCATAGGTATACACATGTAAAAACAACATGCTCGTTTCTAATACCTTTGAGGGACTGTGTCACATGTGAAATAAAGAAGTCTTTTCTTTTCCAGTACCATGCATAGCACCTTCCAGCATGATGAGAAATAACCAGTAGGGATGCGGCTTTGAAGTTCATAGCAGCCTGATTTCTCCATGTTCTACGACTCAAGTATGTGTTGTCTTCAGCAGTAGAGTCTTACTGTTAGAGGGAGGCAGAGGCAGACAGATCTCTGTGAGTTCAAGGCCAGCCTAGTCTACATAGCAAGCTCCAGGCCAGCTGGGACTAAAGGGAGACCCTGTCTCAAAAAATACGAGAAAAAAAGAATATTAATTGAAATAGAAAAATATAGTAGGTGGTAAAGTGAAATAATTCTGTTATAGATACATTATAGAAAATAAATATTCCATATTAAGAAAACATGGAGATATATATATATATATATATATATATATATATTCTGCAAAGCTATTTAATGAGATACTAGCTGGGTAGTAGAGCAATGGCTCAGTGGATAAAGTTCTTGCCATACTGGCTTCAAGTGGAAGACCTTGCTTCAATAAACAAAGTGGAAAACAACCTAATGGAGACCCTGCCATCATTTCAGGCCTCCACATACACTTATACACAAAAGGCTGTGCATGCACACACAGGCACACATATATACACAAAACATACATGCACATATGCATGAATGCTAATTCTTAGATGGTGCAAATTACAAATTTAACAGTCTTCTGTTTATTATTTGTATTGATTTCACTATAAAAAAGTAGTAATTATACATTTCCCTTTTTGAGACAGAGTATCCCTGTAGTTCCGGCTGTCCTGGAACTTGCTATGTAGACCAGACTGGCCTGGAACTCACAGAGATCTGCCTGCCTCTGCCTCCCGAGGGCTGGGATTAAAGGCGTGCACCACCATGCCTAGCATAGTAATTATACATTTTAGAGACTTTATTTTTATTTTATGTGTATGAGTGCTTTGTGTGCATGTATGTGAGTGTACTGTGTGCATGCAATGCCCACAGAGGCCAGAAGAGAGCATTGGATTCCCTGGAACTGGAGTTACTAAGAGTTGTTAGCTGCCATGCGGGTTCTGAGAACCAAAACCAGGTCCTCTGCAAGAGCAGCCAGTGCTCTTAAATGCTGAGCCAGCTCTCCAATATCTTAAAGAATTTTTGAAACAAATCGCACTGCCACTCTTATAAGAACAACCAACAGATACTGTTTCAGACCTTCTGGGTCTGAGGAATATGCAATTTTATTATAAAACTCTATGAGCGACAGGGAAAGTGCATACAAAGGTCTTCTAGAGGGTTCTGCTTGATAAAGCACCAGCATTACTTGACTACAAATAGGTTCATCTTATTAACCCAATCTACCTGGGTAGAGTTGTATTTTGCAAATTGTCTTCCTATGGATTTCCTGACCAATATTTAATTACCCCATATGGTTTGTGTGAAGCACTATAAACTTACACTACACATTTCTTCAACATGTAGCAATGCCTGTACTTCAAGCAAGGTTCTGTAGGGATGTGACCCAGGGGTTTTGGACAGGCTTATCCCAAGTGTCCTGCTCTGTTCTTGCCTTGTGACAACAGAACCCCAAAGACACAGATTCAAGCTAAGCCTCTTAAATGTTAAACATGCTTTTAAAAAAAAATCTAAAATCCCTCCACAGTTTATGACAGTGTAAAACCAATCACTTCTATAAACAGAATTAAATAAGAAAAGAAGCACACAGTTTATCTTAGCAAACGAGCAGACTCCCCAGTGATTACGGTTTCTCATGTAGATTTTAATTTCTGATGGATTCTGGCACCTACACTGCACATTCATTTCTACAGAAAATTCGCTGCAAAGCACCCGAAAAATTTAAGAAACAGATGGACCATCAAGAGAAGAGCGGAAAAGTCACTTACAAAATTGGAATTGGGCCCAAGACAGAAGATGGAAAAACCCAAGTTCCTATAGATGTTTCCCAGAATTTTCAGAGTTCAGGATCATCTTAATTCCTAAGTCAGCAAGTCCTTGTAGCAGGGGATGAGAGGAAATGATTCAGAACTGAAAGGAGATAAATCATCCAGTGAATAATCTGCCTGACACCTGAAGTGAGTGGGTAGCAGGCATGCCTTCGCTGATTCCACTAACATTTATTGAGCACCTGCTCAATAGATCATGGGGCCCAAAGGTGATTTCCTGGGGGCTAGGTGACTCAGAATGTGTCCCTTTTCGCCTAAGCACTCTCCAGGTGCAAGGTCAAATGTGAATGAGCACAAAGGGCTGCCACAAGAAAAGTGAAGCACAGCGTTAGGGTTCACATGCATGTGTACTTGTGTGTGGGGGGGTGTGAGATGTAGGGTGCCAACAGAACTCAGCCTTCCTTTCCTTCCGGGTCTCTGACCCAGTAGCTAGGTCAGTATTTCATCCTCATCTTTCCCCTTCCAGCACTCCATCTTCAGTCCCAACCCTCTTAAATAAGCTCTGGAACTTGGAATGGCCTTTTTTAATCAACTCTTGTCAGGATAACCATGGGACCGGGAAGCAGGAGAGCAAGTGGCTGATGCTGCTGTGGCTTCCTAGTAACCGATGCAATGATGCTTGGGGTATTCTGTCTGTACAAAGCTGTGGCTTTTCTCTGAGTGTTCTAATAGCAAAGTCTAGAAACATTAAACAAGAAGACCTTGGTATTCTGCTCCCTGGCTTATTCAGGATTACCTAAAGACCAGAATTCCTTTTTTCCCTTGTTAAAATTATTTACTAAGCATAGTTTTATTTTTTGCTTTAGCAAACGGAGTATTTTGAAAATAATTTATCAGGCTGGGCGTGGTGGCGCACACCTTTAATCCTAGCACTTGGAAGGCAGAGGCAGGCGGATCTTTGTGCGTTCAAGGCCAGCCTGGTCTACAGAGTGAGTTCTAGGACAGCTGAGGCTACAGAGAGACCCTGTCTCAAAAAGACCAAAAAAAAAAAGAGCAACTGAAATTATTGATGGAGGATTAGTTTAAGACCCCTCCTGGAGGCTACAATCCACTGATGCTCAAGTCCTGATGTATTTTAAGGATCTCTAGGTTACCTATAATAGCTTGATCGACAGAAATGCTGTGTAAGTGGTTGTTACACTGTGTTGTTTAGGGACCAATGGTAAGAAACAAGTGTGTCTGTTTGGTACAGCTGTAGCCATGGTGTGCCTGACTATGCACTTATGAGACCCCGGTGAGCAGTGTTTGAACTCTGAGTGCTGGAGAGAATCCTAGAAAGGGAGAGGCCACAGCCGGGCGTGCCCACAAGGTGCATCGTTTGCACAGATTAAGCATGGTGCTCAGGTTCACCACAAATCCAAGTTTCATATTTGGGAACTTTCTAGAAATTCAAAAGAATGCATATGATCTACTGCTTGAATCTTCAGACACAGAATCCGAAGACACAGAGCGCTGAGAGTTGAGAGTGGAAGTGGTTTTATTNATTAGGAGGAATAATTATCCTTTTAATGAGATAATGTACTTTTCTTCCCAGAATTCCTGCTCTCTGTAGTCGCTCCAAAGTTGCCACCAAGCTCTGCGGGTTCTGTCTCCCTGCTGGCTTTTCCTTTTTCTTCTGCCTTCTTCTTTTGGATGGTGGCCGGACCCTAAGCCTCCTTTCCCCTAACACGTTGGGCCTCGCTCCTTTGAAGGCTCTCCTTCACATCACGTGGCTGTTTGCCATGCTGACCGCCATGCAACTTAACTCAAATGGCTTGCTTTCCTTCTCTTCTCCACATGCCTCCCCCAGATAGCTGTTGAGATTGCAGCATGACCTCTTTGGGCAGTTTCTCCGGTCCCTTAATTTCCAAGAGAATATTCTGATTTTAACTTATTGTGTAATTGCTGTATTCTTTAGGAATAGCAGTCTAGATATGTTTAGTCCTTAAGCTGCTGCCATTGAAGAGCTGAATTCTGCCTGTTCTCAGGCAGACACTGGAGATGAAATGAGCAAGTTTAATGCTGACACCTACTGTCAGAAGACGGTGTGAGCTGCTCTCCACACACCAACGCTAGCTGCGCTGCTGCTGTGTGCTGCTGCTGTCTGCTGCTGCTGCAGTGAAGGAACCGCTCAGGAGATCTGCAGCTAATTGTCCTGAAAAGTCAGGCAAGATTAGTCATTTTGAGATAAACACGTGGAAGAGTCTGGAAGCAGAGGATAAATGAATGTCAATAATTATGTCCATTTTTCTCACCCAGGAGCTCTCTTGAGGCTCTGACCTCTTTAACAAACTGGTCACTCTTGTTTACACAGTATCGTTCTGTCCCCCACACTTTAAAGAACAGTTAGATAGTGCTATCGGCTTCAGACGGGTGGGGAGGGCGGGAGGGAAGATAGCAGTGCGGGAAGCTTCCTTGACCTTGGTCTTCCTGCTCCCCACACATTACTCTAGATTCTTAACTAGCTATCTTTCCGTCATCTTTATTTTTGCTTGAATATTTTCCACTGCAACCTGGGTCATAGCTCATGACCATTCTGTCACTGTGCCTATTTCAAAAGCTGTGTATCATGTGAGGTCTCACACTTCATCACTTCACAGTTACTTAGGTGCCTTGTGAATAGCTATTACCTAGACTGGTAGGAAGCAACCCCAGAATGCATCTTTTTTTTTTTTTTTTTTGGTCTTTTCAAGAAGGGTCTCCCTGTAGCCCCAGCTGTCCTGTCCTGGAACTCACTGTGTAGACCAGGCTGGCCTTGAACTCATAAAGATCTGCCTGCCTTTGCCTCCTGAGTGCTAGGATTAAAGGCGTGGGCCACCATGCCCAGAAAGAATGCATTCTTGCAGTCAAATGGAAACACACAGAGTCTGGCTCAGGGCCAAGTGTGCTGACTGTACAACAAATCAAGAATGTCAATACCTGGCATTATTCATCCTTGTCATCCAGAGGAAGATTGGGCAGGCCCAGGAAGATAGACTAGAAACCTCTGCAGCTTTGATTAGATAATCAAACCCGTGCTTCCCTCCCCCAACCCCTGAACATTCAAGCTAATGTTCTACCTGGCCATACCATCTTCTCCTTGCATGCCTCATTCTGGCCCACTGCACTTCCATAGGTATACACATGTAAAAACAACATGCTCGTTTCTAATACCTTTGAGGGACTGTGTCATCATGTGAAATAAAGAAGTCTTTTCTTTTCCAGTACCATGCATAGCACCTTCCAGCATGATGAGAAATAACCAGTAGGGATGCGGCTTTGAAGTTCATAGCAGCCTGATTTCTCCATGTTCTACGACTCAAGTATGTGTTGTCTTCAGCAGTAGAGTCTTACTGTTAGAGGGAGGCAGAGGCAGACAGATCTCTGTGAGTTCAAGGCCAGCCTAGTCTACATAGCAAGCTCCAGGCCAGCTGGGACTAAAGGGAGACCCTGTCTCAAAAAATACGAGAAAAAAGAAAAGAATATTAATTGAAATAGAAAAATATAGTAGGTGGTAAAGTGAAATAATCTGTTATAGATACCATTATAGAATATAATACATTCCATATTAAGAAAACATGGAGATAATATAGATATATATATATATATATATATATATATATATTCTGCAAAGCTATTTAATGAGATACTAGCTGGGTAGTAGAGCAATGCTCAGTGGATAAAGTTCATTGCCATACTGGCTTCAAGTGGAAGACCTTGCTTCAATAACAAAGTGGAAAACAACCTAATGAGACCTGCCATCATTTCAGGCCTCCACATACACTTATACACAAAAGGCTGTGCATGCACACACAGGCACACATATCTACACAAAAACATACATGCACATATGCATGAATGCTAATTCTTAGATGGTGCAAATTACAAATTTAACAGTCTTCTGTTTATTATTTGTATTGATTTCACTATAAAAAGTAGTAATTATACATTTCCCCTTTTGAGACAGAGTATCCCTGTAGTTCCGGCTGTCCTGGAACTTGCTATGTAGCAGACTGGCCTGGAACTCACAGAGATCTGACTGCCTCTGCCTCCCGAGGGCTGGGATTAAAGGCGTCACCACCATGCCTAGCATAGTATTATACATTTTTAGAGACTTATTTTTATTTATGTGTTGAGTGCTTTGTGCAGTTGTATGTGAGTGTACTGTGTGCATGCAAATGCCCACAGAGGCCAGAAGAGAGCAGTTGGATCCCTGGAACTGGAGTTACTAGAGTTGTTAGCTGCCATGCGGGGTTCTGAGAACCAAAACCAGGTCTCTGCAAGAGCAGCCAGTGTGCTCTTAATGCTGAGCCAGCTCTCCACATATCTAAAAGAATTTTTGAAACAAATCGCACTGCCACTCTTATAAGAACAACCAACAGATACTGTTTCAGACCTTCTGGGTCTGAGGAATATGCAATTTTATTATAAAACTCTATGAGCGACAGGGAAAGTGCATACAAAGGTCTTCTAGAGGGTTCTGCTTGATAAAGCACCAGCATTACTTGACTACAAATAGGTTCATCTTATTAACCCAATCTACCTGGGTAGAGTTGTATTTTGCAAATTGTCTTCCTATGGATTTCCTGACCAATATTTAATTACCCCATATGGTTTGTGTGAAGCACTATAAACTTACACTACACATTTCTTCAACATGTAGCAATGCCTGTACTTCAAGCAAGGTTCTGTAGGGATGTGACCCAGGGGTTTTGGACAGGCTTATCCCAAGTGTCCTGCTCTGTTCTTGCCTTGTGACAACAGAACCCCAAAGACACAGATTCAAGCTAAGCCTCTTAAATGTTAAACATGCTTTTAAAAAAAAATCTAAAATCCCTCCACAGTTTATGACAGTGTAAAACCAATCACTTCTATAAACAGAATTAAATAAGAAAAGAAGCACACAGTTTATCTTAGCAAACGAGCAGACTCCCCAGTGATTACGGTTTCTCATGTAGATTTTAATTTCTGATGGATTCTGGCACCTACACTGCACATTCATTTCTACAGAAAATTCGCTGCAAAGCACCCGAAAAATTTAAGAAACAGATGGACCATCAAAGAAGAGCGGAAAGTCACTTACAAAATTGGAATTGGGCCCAAGACAGAAGATGGAAAAACCCAAGTTCCTATAGATGTTTCCCAGAATTTTCAGAGTTCAGGATCATCTTAATTCCTAAGTCAGCAAGTCCTTGTAGCAGGGGATGAGAGGAAATGATTCAGAACTGAAAGGAGATAAATCATCCAGTGAATAATCTGCCTGACACCTGAAGTGAGTGGGTAGCAGGCATGCCTTCGCTGATTCCACTAACATTTATTGAGCACCTGCTCAATAGATCATGGGGCCCAAAGGTGATTTCCTGGGGGCTAGGTGACTCAGAATGTGTCCCTTTTCGCCTAAGCACTCTCCAGGTGCAAGGTCAAATGTGAATGAGCACAAAGGGCTGCCACAAGAAAAGTGAAGCACAGCGTTAGGGTTCACATGCATTGTGTACTTGTGTGGGGGGGTGTGAGATGTAGGGTGCCAACAGAACTCAGCCTTCCTTTCCTTCCGGGTCTCTGACCCAGTAGCTATGGTCGTATTTCATCCTCATCTTTCCCCTTCCAGCACTCCATCTTCAGTCCCAACCCTCTTAAATAAGCTCTGGAACTTGGAATGGCCTTTTTTAATCAACTCTTGTCAGGATAACCATGGGACCGGGAAGCAGGAGAGCAAGTGGCTGATGCTGCTGTGGCTTCCTAGTAACCGATGCAATGATGCTTGGGGTATTCTGTCTGTACAAAGCTGTGGCTTTTCTCTGAGTGTTCTAATAGCAAAGTCTAGAAACATTAAACAAGAAGACCTTGGTATTCTGCTCCCTGGCTTATTCAGGATTACCTAAAGACCAGAATTCCTTTTTTCCCTTGTTAAAATTATTTACTAAGCATAGTTTTATTTTTTGCTTTAGCAAACGGAGTATTTTGAAAATAATTTATCAGGCTGGCGTGGTGGCGCACACCTTTAATCCTAGCACTTGGAAGGCAGAGGCAGGCTGATCTTTGTGCGTTCAAGGCCAGCCTGGTCTACAGAGTGAGTTCTAGACAGCTGAGGCTACAGAGAGACCCTTGTCTCAAAAAGACCAAAAAGAAAAAAAAAAAAAAAAAAGAAAGAAAGAAAAAAAAGAAAGGAATTTATCTTAATGTTGTAGGAACTGTAAAGAACTAGGGTCAAAGGACATTTAGAAACTGCCTCAGAAGTTGCTATGCTTGTTATTTGTATTTTTTCCATAAAATAAAGCATTGACTGGAAAGACAAAAGAGCTTATTTGTAGGTTCCAGCTATTTTGTTATTATTAACTATATTCTACATGCTTCACTGTTCATGAACTTGAAGCAACTGAGTGTTTCCTGTAATGTGAAGGATAATAATTCTTTGATTTAAAAATGGTTGCAGTTGTTTTCCAGATAGAAAACTATTCCAAACAAATCATAATGAAAAATACTAAAAAAGTATTCCAGATGTCTGACTAATAAAATGGCACTTCTACATAAATTTTATAACACAGACTCATAAGCCAAAAGTCTCTTAAGTGATGTTAAACTTTAAAAACATCCTTTAAATTTTTACTTGTCTGTTTTTATGTGCATGAGTGTTTTGCCTGCACCAATGACAGGCAATGCCAGAGGAGGCCAGGAGAAGGGATGGGGCCCCTGGAACTGGAGTCACCATGGTGGTTAGCTGTCACATTGGATGATGGAAAACAGAACCAGGTCTTCTAATGAGCAGCCGGTGCTCTTACCTAATGAGCTATTTCCCCAGCCCCTAAATTACACTTTCTAAACTAACATAGACTTTTAAATTTAAAAAGGCAGCTCGAATAAAAGGGGACTGGTTCATGAAGAAGCTAATAAAAAATTTGCTCTCGGGCTCAACAATTTGCCAGGCAGTGGTTCCAAATTCATTTTTGGAGACAATGGTTTTCAGATTCTCCACTTCTTCAGCGCCTTGTATTTCACATGGGTTTATGAGCACTCTACTCCCCAAGGGCCAGCAGCTACAGCACACACACTCAAGCTGAATCCACGCACACACGTATGTTCTGTCAAATGTTCTCCGTGTAACGTTTGCTGACAAGCATGGAGAATTCAGCATATTCTTACAATCACCATCCAAGAGATGCTGTAACAATGATATGAGCTGTTTGTGCCCCACCCTCAGTGCCAAGAGCTGTGGGAATGACTATTTCTGAGGACATCTGTTCTCATCAAAGAGAGGCAAAGTGTTCTTAAAACACCTAGGTGGTATATTAAATGTGGTCAAAACTGTGAGGTACATGGAGTATTATTTATTACCCTGAGATGCTATTCTGAATGTGGATGTGTGGATGTGGTATAACTAATATAATATGCTAAAATAGGACCCTTCAGAAGGCATTCACTGTAGATTCAATGAAGTTACAGATCTCAAGAAGTGCTTGGCTTCAGTGGTTTTCACTGTTTAAAAAATGCATCAGTCTATTTAAAAAAAAATGTGTGTGTGATAGAAAACAATCAAGACAGATATTATACACACACACACACACACACACACACACACACACACACATACACACACACAAAAAGCCAGGCGTGGTGGCGCATGCCTTTAATCCTAGCACTTGGGAGGCAGATACAGGTGGATCTTTGTGAGTTCAAGGCCACAGGGAGACCCTGTCTCAAAAAGAAAAAAAAAAAAAAAAAAGAAAAAGACAGATATTACAAATACTTGGAGGTCATGACACATGCTATTTTCCCAATAAATGAGAAGTAAAATTGCCTTTGGCAGCTAAATTTTAAATCAATACATTACCAAGCTATGTAATCATTCCCCTCAGAGAGAAATTCTGCTATCAGCCATGCTATGAGGTAAGGGACATAACAGACCAAAGGCTCCAACTTCACTTTGTTTTATTTTATTTTTGCTTTGTTTTATTTTGTTTGTGCTCTGTTTATGTGTGCATGTGTGTGTGTGTGTGTGTGTGTGTGTGTGTTCAGGTGTCCACAGAAGCCAGAAGAGGAGTTGGACCCCGTGGAGCTGGGCTGCTCCCACACTGAGCCCCTCTTCCATTCTTTCCTCCTCTTCTTTGTTTAGGGTCAGGTTTGTGTCATGATTCAGTGTCTCTCCCGGCCTTCCCTAATTCCCTCCCCTAATAAATTCCATGTAAACTTAATTTTATGTTGATGTGTACTTCTTGAATGAACACATGAACCCAACCATAACTTATGTAATCAATTATTGCATTAGTATAGCTAAGAAAAAAAAATGTTACTGTAGCAAAGAGATTGGTCCTCTTAGGGAGTTCTGCTGAACATAACACAAACATCCAGCAAAGAGGATGTCAGCCTTCCATCCCAAATACTGTCCTGAATGAGAAGTGGGCACGGTGGGAGCTGTCAGTGATCCCCTAATGCTTTCTGATTTGAGTTCATGCTTCCCGAATGGTGTTCCGTTGACTTTGGGGCTTCCTAGAAGGGCTGTATTCAGGGGTCAAAGGCATCGTTCCAGGAGGCAGTGCAGGCAGAATTTCTTGGAGATGTGTAGACCTGTATCCTAGAGGCTCAGAATGCTGACTGCTAAGTATACCATCTCTTGCCAGGATGGAGTGACAGGGAAACTCTTCAGGAGAAGTTTTTCTACTGTCTGGCATGAGTTCAGCCAGAAACAAATGTTACTAGTCAACCCTGCTATTAGATTATGGGTCTATTTATCTGTCACACCAACACTCTATACAAGGATTCCTTTAGTCAGTGTGTGTGTGTGTGTGTGTGTGTGTGTGTGTGTGTGTGTGTAGAGGCTACAGGAGGACGTCAGGCATCCTGCTCTATCACTCTCCACACTTTAGACAGGGTCTGTCAATGACTGGGAGCCAGGCTGGCAGCCAGCAAGCCCCAGGGATCTCCTGTCTCCACCCGCAGCGGCACAGAACTACACTTGGCCTTTCAGAGCGATTCTGAGAATCTGGTGACAGGTCTTCATGCTTCCACAGCAAGTGCTCTTACTCACTGAGCCATGCCCTCAAATGTCTTCTAGTCCATGTTTTTTTTTATCTCAACTGACATTCCTTTCCCTACCTGCAAGCCGGAACAGTACACCCAGTAAGTCTCCCCTTCAAGGACAAAATTCTGTGAATAAGAAATGTAAGCATTCTAGCACCACTTTCCTGATATCCGAACTTAACTGTGCATCAGGCAGCTTCAAAGCCCCCAGTGCATGCATGCAGCTGCTTCTGAGGTGTGATCTTCTCCTGACACCCATATGAGGATCCTGGCTGCACTTGAGTCGAGTCCCCTCAGGCTCCAAGGGGGAACTCCAGACTGCACAAACAGCAATGTGAGTTGCCTTCCCCACTGACAGTGACAATCTTAGCTCATTACATATGCAATGACCCTATTGCCAAGTGAGGCCACATTCTGAAACACATCCTTTGGGGAAACACACAATTCAACTCAAACCATTGGATCTGATGATTCTGTGAAATTTCCCTAAGAGTATACAATTTCATGACATACAATAAACAGAAGTTAGATTGCAATTAGGGACATTACTAACTTCATAGTTAATGTTCAGTCAGGGTAAAGTGTGGAGAGGAGTTGGGAGGGGAAATGCTTGTGGGAATGAAAGCCAGAGAAGGAGGGAGAGGAAGGCGAATTTCTAGGTGACAAAGGATCAAGCTCTTAAAAAAAAAAAAAAAAAAAAAAGATTAAAGGCTGGAGAGTTGGCTCAGCAGGTAAGAGCACTAGCTGTTATTGCAGCGGACAGGAGATGCCCTCTTCTTGCCTCCACAGGCATTGCATGCATAGGGGCACTTACATACATGTAGCAAAACATGCATACACATAAGATTAAAAAATAAGGTTTATGAGCTGGGCATGGTGGCGCACGCACACGGATCTCTGTGAGTTCAAGGCCAGCCTGGTCTACATAGTGAGTTCCAGGCTAGCTGGGACTAAAGGGAGACCCAGTCTCAAAAAGACAAAAAAAAAAAAAAGTTTATTTATTTTTGTTTTATGTGCATGAGTGTTTTGCCTGTGTGTGTTTCTGGTACCCTCAGAGGCCAGTAGAGGGCACTAGATCCCCTGGAACTAGAGTTATAGGTGATTGTGAATCCCTGGAACTGGAATTACGAATGGTGTGAGCCACCATGTGGTTGCTGGGAAATGAACCCAGGTCCTCTGAAAGAGTAGCAAGTACCCTTAACCACTGGGCCGTCTCTCCAGCCCCACATCTACAAAAGCTCGGCACTTTGGTTAAGGGTACTTCCTACCTGCTTTTCTCATCCTGAACCACATCCTAATTGAACAAATGCATTTGTCCAACAATCCTTCTCTGCACTTCTTCTTTGTCCTTGCCTCCTACCCTTTGTCCCTCCATTTTCTGGGATGCTAAGCAAGTGAATTACTCCCTCTGCTCTGCCTGTTCAGACAGCCAACCATTTCTGAGTCTCCACCTTCAAAATTCTTGAGCGTTGGATTATTTGCTCTAATTTAGCCTTGTAACTACAGGCAGAATACATTGTTTTACTTGCTATTTTGTGACATGAGTAGTTGACTTTCGATTGATCATTTAAATGTACGCCCCTGGAAAACACAACCTCATATCTCCTTCACTTTTCGCATTCCTCAGCAATCAAATGATGCTGCTTAAGAATTAATATAGGTAGATGAAAATGATGGAAACTCGTAAAGATGCTCCGTGATTTGAAGAATTCTCCAGCAATTCCAGGGGGAGGACAAAGCCAAAAGGCAAAGCAGCTGCTGGGTAGTCTAGGCTGCTCTGCTTTTATGGAATTTTCCACTAGGTAGTATGTATTCAGGTCACATACAGAGTGAGATTTCCTGCAGTGACAGTCCAGATAAAGAGGCTGTGCAACTTGCTAATAATTGTGCTCCATTTAGGCAAACCACAGACTTACAGCAATTGTTTCAGGAGCATGAGGGATGCTCTGTGTGCAGGTTTTAAATACGGATTCATTAACACCCAGAGAACAATAGGATGCATTCTGAAACGCATCTTAAAAAGAAGTAAGCATCGACAGAGCTTATTTTCATACCATTTTAAAGCTGTTACATACTGTTTATTTCTTGGTCTGATTTAGAAGTGAAAACACCGTCTCCTTCCATTTTGCCATTTCTTACCAGTGTCTCTCTCAAAGCCACATAGTGTATATTAATATCCAGCATTTCTACCACTGACATCTGAGCTCCAGCAACCCTTCCTACCCACAGAAGGGAAGGCCAAGAGGGAACAGATACATTGATGCAATCCAAGTTTAACATATGACATGGCGCCAAGATGAATGACTGTGTACTGTCCACACAGTATCTATGAGTCTTACTGCTCCTAAGCATTCACATTATCTAGCCATGTGTGGTTTATCTGTTGGATTTTAAGCCCTTTAGGAGATAATCTCCTTGGTATGGAATTCTGTGTTTGTAGAAACACAGTTCTGACTCACTGCAGATCATCAAAGCTGCCTCAGAGCTACGCAGACATATTGGAACTAGGACAAATACGCTTGGCCTGGTGCAGCAAGAAGCCAGCATTTGCAATGGAACAGGAATCTAAACACTGAAGCCATGGAGAAACTACAGTATCTCTTGTGATGAACAAGATAAGGTGGAATAGAATTGAATCCAAAAGAACAATGATAAGCCAGGCTACTTCCTAGAAAGATGTCTTTGCAAATAAAATCATTATTAAAATTTCATGTAAATTTTATACAGCATGAATGGAAACTAGGCTGAAACAAATCTGAATTTTTGTTGTTGTTGTTGTTGTTATTGTTGATTTCATATGTGGTTTCTCTTTGTAAGAGAAAGACAAGCCATGACACTACTAGAAGGGGCTTCGTGAATAACGGGATAGGGTTAGGGCTATAGTACAAATGGTAGAGTGCGTGACTAGCATGTGTGAGGTCCTAGGGTTCGATCCCCAGTTCTACAAGAAAGAGGAAGACAGACAGGAGAGCCAGCTCTGAGTGTGAACACTCAGGCAAGTTCTATACTAAGAAACACCACTGAGATTATTTCTCTTAAAGCTGTTAAGCAATGATTGTTTTCATGGTTAAATTTAGGAGTAAATAAACCTTCGCCTTAGTTTTCTCTGTATCCCTGCATCAGAAAAGACATACATTTTGGTTTATGGTACTGGGAGCTAGGAAGTCCACGATCGAGAGGCCTGGGAACCCAGGTAGAAACTTGCAGGGCTGAACCAGAAAGAGTCCCTACCAGAGCAATACCTGTGGGTCTGTAGGTGTAGGTGGCGGGATGGCCACTGAGAGCCCACACTGTCAAGGTTTTATACTTTGGAATCCAGATGGGGTTCTGAAATGGCGCAGCCTGCAGAACTAGCTCTGCATGAATATGAGTACTGTCAAGGCCATGGGTGTACCATGGCCATAGACATGGGCACTGCAAAGGCCAGGTGTCCCATTGGACCTGGAGTCCCCTGATGGCTGCAGCCTGGTTCCCTGTCCAGGCTAATCTCCTTAGTGAGCAGCAGCTTGGTCACACTCTACATAGCCAGGTTGAGAATCTTCTCATTTCTAATACTTGGCCTTCATTTAACCATGAATCCCACCTTCAGATAATTTCTTTACACTTAAATCTTGGCATAGGTGGTGAAGAGCAGCCGTATGGGCTCTCGAGTGCTGCTCGGGTATTTCGTCCCCCAGATATCCTAGTTTACAGCTCTTAAGGTTTGTCTTCCATGCAGCCCTGGCCATGATCCCTGGGCTGGGTAAATTATCATCAAAAAGGGAGTTTCCTTTGGCACATGACCCTGGCGGCTGGAGAGGCTATGGTCTAGTGAGGACCTCATGCTACCTCAGTTTAGGGCAGAGAGAAAAGCAAGCAGACACATGCAAAGAGAGACAAGAAAAGGCGGAACAAGCTAAGATAACAAAACTAAACTTGAAAAAGTGAGAATTCGCAAGAGAAAAGCATAAATCCATTAGCAAATCCATTAGCAGTGGTTTGAATGAGAATGTCCCCCATAGGGTCTGAGTATTTTGACATTTCATCTCCAGTTGGTGGCCCCATTTTGGGAGTTTTGGGAAGGTTTTAGGAGGTGTGGCCTTGCTGAAGGAAGGTCTTCACTGGCGAGGGGGGTGGGGTGGGGGGGTTAGAGTGTGCACAAGCCTTGCCCAACTTCCAGTCATGCTCTGTTTCCTGTACCTGCTAGAAGATATGATCACTCAGCATTCTGCTCTGGCCACTTTGCCACCATGATCTTCCCCCCCCCCCCCCGCCCCATGATGGACTCTAACCCTCTAGAGCTATAAGCTTAAGTGAACTCTTCCTTCTATAAGTCGCTTTGGTTAGTGTTTTTATTATAACAATAAGAAGCAACTAATACAGAAATTAGTACAAGGGGTGTGGGCTGTTGCTGTGAAGAACCTGACCATGTGGGGTTTTAGATGAATGTGAAAGACTTTGGAAGTTGGAACTAGAAAGTGGTTGAATACTGTAACCAGAGCTTAATAGGAGCCTGGAAGAAAGCTGTGCTGAGAGCAAAGTAGTTCTAGAGGGAAATAAGGACTTAAGCAGTGAAGGGATATTTTAGCAAAATATCTGGCTGCAGTCTGAGCTTAAGAGCTTCCCTGAGGTTAAGTTGGGAAGCAATGAACTAATTTCTTTGGCAGGGGAAATTTCAAGACAGCCTAACATAGAAATGGTGGCATGGCTATTAATGGTGAATATTATGGAGATCTGCAATAAAAAAAAGAACAAATGGGCAGAAAGAAATGAAGAATGTACAGTTTGGAGAGAAAGAGAGCATGGTGAAGTTGATAATGTTGACACCAAAGCATGTGCTGAAAGAGAGGCTCTCCCTAATAAGGAGATCAGAGCCATCAAGGAGGGGCCTAGTGATCTGCACTGAAACAATGGAAAGGGAACATCCAGGGAAAGACCACACTTGTGAAAATAAAATGCCAGAGGGGTTTTCTGCTCCTGGAAAACCAGAGCATAGGAGAGTTGCTAATGTGGTTGAAGCAGGCCAGGGTCCATCCCAGGGTGAAGCAGGCCAGGGTCCATCCCAGGGTGAAGCAGGCTAGGTCCATCCCAGGATGAAGCAGGCCAGGGTCCATCCCAGGGTGAAGCAGGCCAGGGTCCATCCCAGGGTGAAGCAGGCCAGGGTCCATCCCAGGGTGAGGCAGCCCAGGGTCCATCCCAGGGTGAGGCAGGCCACGGTCTATCCCAGGCCGGCAGCCAAACCAGGCAATGTGGTTAACATGGTGCTGGCTTTAGAGGCATGAAAGTTACAAGAATGAAGAAATTGTCAGTTCTTCCTCCACAGTTTCAGAGAGTGGCTGAGGCCAGGCAGCATGAAGCAGGACTGTCCCTGCAGAAGGAAGGCCCTGACAGGCCATTGTGTGAAGCTGTGAAGGTGAAGCCTGGTTGTTGGCAGTGTAGAAACCCCAAGATGCTGAGAATGCCAGAGCTGTGAGACATCCTCCCAAGAGAGCTGCATGCAGGGAGTGGTACCAGTCAAAGAAAGAGATGTATATTACACAGCAAGCCTGAGGGGCTGAGACATCTAGGCCCTTTGAACTTAAGTCCCGTAAGTGAGACATGGAGCTGCTGGATTTGGTGTTTTCCCTGCTGGTTTTCAGTCTCATTTTCGTCCAGAATTTCCTCAGTAGACCACCATTTTTCCCTTTTAGAATGAGAATGTGTATTTGATTCCATTGTATGTTGGAATAGTGTAATTTGTCTTCTAATTTTACAGGTGCTTACAATTAGAGACTGCCTTGAGTCTCAGAAGGGACTTTGCTTTGGACTCTGGACTTCTGAATAGTATTGAGACTGGTAAAGACTGTGGAGACTTTTGAAGGTGGATTAAATACGTTTTATATGGTCATGAGCCTATGGGGTTCTGGGAATGGAATGTGGAGAATGTCCCCCAGAGGTTCTGAGAATTTGGACGTTTGGTCCCCAGTTGGTGGCACTGTTTTGGTAGGTTTTAGGAGGTAGAGCCTTGCCGAAGGAAGCATGTCAGTGGGGCTGGCTTTGGGAGTTCTTAAGCCTTGCTAGATTTCCAGTCCCTCTCTACTTCCTGTATGTGCTTTAAGATGTGATCGTTTGGTTTTGTGTTCCGGCCACCTGTGCCACCATAGCCCCTCATCCTTGTGGACTCTGACCCACTGGAACTACAAGCCAAGTAAGCTCTTCCTTCTCTAAGTTGCTTTGATTAGTGTTTTTATCACAGCAATACAAAGTAACTAATACACCATTCATGAGAGTTTCACCACATGACCCAAATAACTCCCACTAAGCCCCACCTCCTGACACTGCGAGACTGGGGACTAAGCTTCAACAAAAGTCCCTTTTACTGTAGCACCTTTTACTCTCCAGCCATTCTTCAGCAGTCCTATGGGACAGACAGGTAATAATCGCCTTCACTTTCCTGAAGAGAAAACTGAAGCCCAGAGTTGCAAAAGTTCACAGAATTAACATGCAGAAGAACATGCAACTCCAGCTCATCGTTTCCAAATTAATCTTATTTTTAGGTTACCATTTGGGTCCTATTTACTCAGAATGAATAGTTTTGTTTTGGTTTGGGTTTTTTTGGTCTTTTGAGACAGGATCTCCCTATACATAGCTAACCTGCAACTCACTATGTAGACCAAGCTGGCCTTGAACTCACAGAGATCTGCCTACCTCTACCTCCTAAGTGCTGGGATTAAAGGTGTGTGCCACCACACCTGGCTGGAATGAGTAATTTTTTTATTTTTTTTAATTATTTTTTAAGATTTTTTTTCTAATTTTATTTATTTTATTATGTGTACGAATGTACTGTCTTCATGCAGGTCTGTGCACCCATGTCATGCAATGCCGTGGAAGTCAGAAGAGGGCATTGGATTCCTCTGGAACTGGAATCAAAGACGGTTCTCAGCCACCATGTGGGTGCTGGGGATCGAACCCGGATACTCTGCAATACTCTTAACCGCTAGGCCATCTCTCGTGCCCCCAAATTATTATTTTTTATGTGTATGAGTGTACTGTCTGCATGTAGGTTGGTGCACCCGTGTCGTGCAATGCCGTGGAGGTCAGAAGAGGGTGTTGGATTCCCCTGGAACCGGAGTCAAAGACAGTTCTTAGCTGCCAGGTGGGTGCTGGGAATCGAACCCGGGTCCTCTGCAAGAGCAGTCAGTGCTCTTAACCACTGAGCCATCTCTCTAGCCCCTGGAATGAGTAATTTTAAAATACTACAATTTACAATAAAAATTCCAAAATTAGGCCTCCTTAGGCTAACCAGAGAAAAATGTACCAACAATCAGTTTATTGATAATCTCATTGTAATATTCAAAACCCTACCATTTTGAATCAGGTCTTGCCTTTGACCTAGTGGTCAAAGAATGGATTTGTTGTTTGTTTGCATTTTCTTCTTAGAACATAGAGATGAGAACTGTAAAGTGTCAGGAATGGAGGTATAGGATCCCAGCTCAGGCTGTGCAGCCATCTAACTGGATAGGGTTTGTAACAAGTCAGGTACATTCTAAAACAGTCCTGTGCTGTCAAAAGACAGCCTAGAAGAATTCTAGATTCCTGGCTGAGAGTTACTTGGCAGGTCGAGTGTGGCCATGCTGTTTGTATAAATTATTAAAGTATGGGCTAAGTTTATTTTCTCCAAAATCCTTGCGACGTGAGTGTTTTGGATTTGGGGTCTTGAAATATTTGCATATGTGTGATAAGATATCTTGAGAGGATTTAAGTTTAAACATTTATTTTTATACATTTGGGGGTTTTTTGGGTATTATCGTTCTTGTTTGCTTTACTGAGACGGGGCTTTTCTATGTTGCCCTGCCTGGCTTTGTCTTCACTATGCTAGTCCAGGTTGGCCCAAACTCAGGGCAATCCTCCTGGCAGTCAGTCCAAGACTACAAGTCTATGATACACACCTGGCTTGTCTATACATAGCCTAAAGGTAAGTATATACAGTATGGTTATAGTTTTATGAATGAAACAAGGTTTCATGGTGTGAAATTTCCTACTTTATGCATAATGTCAGCACTCAAAAAGTTTTAGAATTTTATAGCTTGTTGGATTGGGCTTTTGGCTTAAGGATGCTCAATTTGTAACCTCAAGCCATATGGAAAACAGTATCCCTTCTCCAAAAACCCATCTCTTCCTTTCAAATCCTCCCCTCATCCATGAAGTAAAACCTGAAAGGCTAATGCCTGGAATAATATGAGCCTCCCAGGGCTCTGCTCCAACCCAAAAGCAGCATGCAGTCTAAGTGTCAGGTGCCATAATGGTTACTAAACACTTTGGATATATATATATATA